>WAAG01057971.1:6980-103812 GCA_013390105.1 Tichodroma muraria | reverse complement strand
AAAAAAAAAAAGAGAGAAAAATTCTCCCTGTAGGAAGCAATTCCATCCTACACAGATCCTGGGGCAGGGGCTATTCCACAGGAGCACCCCCAGCTAACAAGTCACACAGAAAAGAAGTCACTGTATCCCCAGCTGAGATCCAAGCATTTTCACAAACCCAGTGACAACCAGAAAGCTGGAGTTAACAAAGACACGCCCTCTGTATAAATTGACTTCAGCTTCAAAAAGGGCAGCAGCCCCAGGAGTCAAACCATCCAGCCTCACATCCCACTGGGGAGAGGCACCCATAGAGTGGACAGAGGTTGTATCCCCGTGGAGGTCCCAGCCTGTGGCAACACCCCTGGGAGAGCTACCCTGCTGCTGGACGTTCCTCATCCCCCAGAGCACAGAGGTGATAGCCACCCCTGGACATCCCCAGGCAACTGTGTGCAGATGTTGGGCTGCAAAATCTCCTGTCACCTCCAGGAAACACCCCAGGGGGTGTGAGCCCCATGTGAGACACCACCCAGCAGCACCTGCCTGAGCTCAGGGGGCAAAGAGCTGGGCAGGTTCCCAGGAAGATGCTGGAGCTCAGTGCCACATGTGGCACTGCCACAGCTCCAGCTGGGCAGGAGCCCACATGTGTCCAGCTGCATCTTGTCCTGGTTTGTCACACCCAGAGGGTCACTGTGACACCTGTAGCACAGACCGCACCAGCTCTGTCTCACCCACCCCGGCTCGCCCCAGCAGTGATTCAGCATCACCTGAACTCCCCCAGTGAGTTTGAAGACAAAAATTCAGAGACCACGATGTGCTTGGTCCATTGATGGCATCGCCCCATCTGTGAAAACGCTGGATTTGGTGTCAGACAGAAGGCAAATGCTCCTTTCACCCCATCCTTGGGACTGTTCCACCCCCCCACAGTAATTCCTTGTAATAAGGGAATGTTCCCAGCCCTGCCATGCCAGGCTGCTATTTGCACCAGCGTGTGCCTCAATGCTGCTGATGTTTTATTTGTCTTGCAATCACTGTCATCATTATCTCATGAAAAAATTAGAGGAAAAACCCACACAGCCCTTGAATCACTCCCCACAAAGCCCTCCCCCCAACACTGCCTATTTGCCCAGTGCTTCTGCTCACATTGCTGGGTGCCTGCATCTGATAAGGTCCTAGAAGGAAATGAACAGGCTCCTTTAAAATGAGAGACATTTGGGGATTAAATTAAATCCTTGCACTAATTCAATCAGAGCCTGTGCTGCTCTTCTCTGGCATGGAGGGGATGAGCAGCAGCCTCACCATGAGCAAGGGTCGGTTCCATCTCAGGCTGAGAGCATCACCAGGGCTGTGAAATCCTGTCTGCACAGGGCTGAGCTCTGCTCAGCATCACCTGGGCTGGGGAGAGACAGGGGAGGAGAGGCAGCAATGCCATCACTGCCAGCCCACAGACCTGCTCCTGGCTGGAGGCACCAGAGCACAAAGCCAAGGCCACCTTGCTGCCCAAAGCTGACTTGGGACCTCAAGGATGGGGATAGGACCAGGTTTCATAGACTCACAGGATGGTTTGGCTTGGAAGGGACCTAAAGCCCCTCTTATCCCACCCCCTTCCATGGGGTCCACTATCCCAGGCTGCTCCAAGCCCTGGCCCACCTGGCCTTGGACATTGCCAGGGATCCAGGGGCAGCCACGGCTGCTCTGGGCACCCTGTGCCAGGGCCTACCCACCCTCCCAGGGAACAATTCTTTCCCAGTATCCCACCTAACCATGCCCTCTGGCAGTGGGAAGCCATTTCCTAGTCCTGTTCCTCCATCCCTTGTCCAAATTCCCTCTCCAGCTCTCCTGGAGCCTCTTAGGCACTGGAAAGGGCTCTCCCTGGAGCCTTTGAGCAGCTTTTCCAGCACCTGAGGGGGACTGACACCTTCTCTCCACTTCATGTGGCCGAGGGGCTGCTGGAGGAGGCAGCAGTTGGAGGCAGTGCTGGTGCTGTCTGAGGGAGGTGCTGTCCTTCCACCTCACAGATTCACCCAAAGCATTCCATGCTCTCACTGCAGCAGCAGCACTCAGGAGCCAGCAGCCAACATCTGGATTTCTCCATTCTCAATGCCTTGGTCTCGCTGCTCTCAGCATCTGTGTGCCCCTGACCTCCACGTGCAGATTTCCTTTTATTCACCATCTGCATCTTCCCCTGCACTCAACAAATTGGTTTTGCTATTCCCAGCATCTGGGTTTCCCTGGCTGCATCCAGGCAGGTTGAGGGGCTGAGGGGATTTACTTCATCCTCCCAGGAGGATCTCACACTTCACTCTTCCAGTTTCTATCTCAGATTGAGAAGCCAAGGCAACATTTCCTGAGAAGGGGAAGAGAAAGCAGAAGCAAGAGCTGCCTCCAAAGCCCAGGATGGCTCTCTGTGGTCCTTTTAGGGAAGGAGGATGATAGGTCTGAGACCAGAGCAACAGCAAGAGAGTTCCTAAGAATGATCTTCTCATGGAACAAATATCAACACACTCCAAAAGAAAAGCCAACACTGCCCTGCCTGCTCCAACATCCTCAAACCTTGTACCTCTTACCCACTCCCTGGGTTCTCTTTGCCTTCAAGGATCACTCACTATCTCAAAAATCAAGTTTTTTCAAGTTTTTGAAGTTTTATTGAAACCAAGGCAGGGCAGAAGAACTGCAAACCCTCTGCTCCTTGGTCTGTACCTCAAGTAGGTTTTTCTGAGTTGCTGCTCACATCCAGGACTGTTCCAGTTCACCAGCAGAGAAAATTTCAGTGAGTGTCAGCACAACCTTGGCTTCTCCAGCATTTCTTTAAATAATGTGGCTTTGCTGGTGGCCCACAGCTGGGCTTCCATCTGGGAAGACCCCAGCCATGGAGACAGCACAGCTGAGAGCTGAAGCCTGCCCTGCCCTTGCTCTGGTGCTGCCAGCTCTCCTGCTGCCAGCAATGTCATCACGTGTGGCATTCCCTGGAATCCCTAGCAAGGGGAGGTCAGGAATTTTTTTTGAGGCTCTCATTTCAAAGCCTCTGCTCCTCTCATTGAGCCACTGTGGCTCAAGGAACACCTGGCCACAGGGACAGTTAATTCAGCCTGTCCTGGCTCCTGATGGGGATGCTCAGGTTTTCTCTTCCTTTTGTGGTGATGCTGAGGAAGAGGAGGCAAAGCACAGCTCAGAGAGCTGCCCTGCACACAGGTACCTCCTCAGCCAAAACCAGGTATTGGGAAAAGCAGGGAAGTCCCTGCAGGCTGTTGGACATCGATGTGAGCAGGACAGCAAGGGATGTGCTGCTTCAGCTGTGCTTCCACCCAGGAGAAGTGAATGGACCTCCTGGGATACTGCAGGAAGAGCCAATCTGTGGCTGTCCCTGACCATGGCAGCTCCATCCTCCGTGTGTCCCATGGGGAACTGCTCTGGCTCCTGCTGCCCTTCAAAGGACCTTTGCTCCAGAATGCCTCACCTGTCCCCAAAACTCATCCCCATTTAACTTCATGGGGATGAGGCCAATCCTCTCTCCAGTGTTATTTTGGGAGAGATGCAAACAGCCGTGGGTTCCCTGTGCTGGAGGCAACATCCTGCCCCACATCAGCTGGATTGCAGGGAAAAGAGCACCTACATCATCCAAGGAAACATCAACCTTTCCAAAGCAGATCTTTCCTAAAGCAGAAGGAAAATATTCTACAATTTTGGTTCTTAGCGTGGGACAAACTGTGCCCAGATCCAACAGATCAGAAATTTCTAACTGTGAAGCGCTGTTGAGCACCTCAGGATTTAAAAAGTGTCAACTAAGAACCAAGGAAGCTCACGGCTACAGGGAATAGCATATAATGCCCACCACAGGGCAGACGGGAAGAAAGCAAAGCCAGAAAAGCAAAGCAGAAGTACCAAAAGTTGAGAAAATCTTCATGGGAGTCATTGTGAAAGTGCTCATGAGGAGCATTCCCTGAGCTCTGCTCCTCACTCTCTGCGAGGCCAGCCAGAGCCCAGGGCTCACTGCACAGCTGGGTTTTTTACCCTCTCCCTGCTTCATTACTGCACAATGAATAATTGATCCCGAGCAATTAGTGTAACAGCAAAAGCAGTGCGGGTGTATCAACCCCAACAGCAGGGCCAGCAGTGCCTGGGGCAGGGCAGTGAGGGCGGAGGTACAGATGGGAGACTGGGGGGTAATGTTTGTACCGCCCTGAAATCCTGGCCGTGGGCAGCCTCAGAGCCCTGGCAGGAGAGCCCTCCTCGAGGGAGGAAGCTCGGAAGAATCCCATGGTCCCCGCGCAAATCCCATTCCCCATCTCCGCATTCCCAGCGGGTCACTGCGCACAGGGCTCTGCCCAGCCCCAGCCCTGCGCCGTTCCCGGGGCCGCTCCGCTCCCCAGGCTCAGCGGGAAGCGGAGCCGACGCTCACCGAGGGCAGCAGCCCCGTGCCCGGGGAGAGAAGCCCGGCTGCAGGCTCAGCTCGCACCCCGCCTCTCGGTGTCGCCACCTGCTGAAGGTGTCAGCCACCAACCCGGGACCAGCCCTCCCCACGCCGTGACCAGGGACCCGACACCGCCGCAGCTCCGGGCTGCCAGCCCGCAGCTGCCCCGGCAGTCCCAGCTCCTGATCCCAACCCATCCCCTACCCGGTGCCCTCCATCCCCAGCAAGACTCCGAGCATGCCACGGCTGCAATTCCAGGCTGAACCTGCTGGTTGGTCCCCAGTGCCAGCCAAGGGACGGTACCCAAAAGGTGCAAAAGTCACAGAGCAGAAAATCCACATTGTGGGCACATTGCAATGCTGGTCCCACGGCCGAGAGCCAGCTGGTGCCCACAGCACAGCATTGCACAGCCCAGATTTGAGAGGGAACCTCAGAATATCCCCGTGCTACAAATGCCCCTTTTCTCCTCCTGGATGCCCCTTACCAACCCTCAAGCCCAGCCTGGTGGCAAATGAGCTGTGCAGGAGCCATAGTTTCCCCAGGAGAGAGCAGGGCAGGGAGCGGAGCAGGTGCCTTGGATCCCCAAGGACATCAGCGCTCCCGACGCCCTGTGCCGCTTCCTCAGCCTGAGCCGGATCCTGTCCAGCCGAGGGTCCGGCCCTCAGGCTGCAATCTTTGCTTGTAAAACCTACCAAATGCGGGTTCTCAGCTGCATCCCCCGGGCCGGGCGAGCGGCATCTCCGCCGGCAGCCCCGGCCCCGCCATGTGCCCGCGGCGGCGCTCGGCTGCTGCTGGCGCAGCGCTCCGGCTCTGCCCCTGCCGTTATTAATGTCCGTGTCAAGCGGCGGCTGAAACCGCCCCAGCCTCTCCCAGACGCGGCTCCCTCGTGCCCCTCGTGCTATTTATGGCTCTGCCGGCTCTCCCTGGAGGTGCTGTTACCTGCTGACAGCAGCGGACGGCCGCTGTGCCCTGAGGAAGGGCCGTGCATCACCCTGCGAGCCGCCAGGCTCTCCTTCTCCTGCCCTGTCCTGCCCCCGAGCCACACCGAGCGCAGGGATCCCGGTGCTTCCTGCTCAAGGAAATTCGGCTGCGAGTTCGCTGTTCGTGGGGTTTTATTCCCCAAAAGTGTTTTTTGTGGCAAAGTGACGGCTCTGAAGAGGGGGATGCTCTGCAATGGGGTACTCTGCCCTTAGCATCTCAACCTCTGTGAGCAGCCCGACCCTAATGGGCAGGGACAGGGAGAAAGAACAGGCAGGATGGTGGATGGTGTTCATCGAGAGGACAGCCCATGCATGACCGTCTGCCCCTCCTCTTCTCCTGCAAGGCCAGGGCCCTCTTGTGACACCCCCATGCACACCGTGCTGGGGACCTGACTTGCCCTGCCTTGGCTGGGCATTTCTCCTCCTGGGATTGCACTTCACTGACCGAGACAGGCAAGTTGTCCTGATGGTTCCAGAGAGAGAGCACAGTGAGGGGGGCGTGCACAGCCGCTCTCAGACGCGCTGGTTTTATCTGCCCCGCAGCCACCGTTCACTGACGGGTCCTCGCTGCCGCAGTGACAGTCTGCGCTCAGCTCTCCCCCAGCACGGACTTCGGGCACACGCGCGCCCCCCTGCCCAGCCAGCTGCAGCCACGTGAATGGTTCTGGGATGGAGCAGAAGAATTGTGCTGCCTTCTCTGCCTCACAGGTAGCCACGGCTTTGCAGTGGCACAGGAAATGTGGAAGCTCCCTGGTCTCACTGGACACAGAGCTGAGCTCAGCTACACATCGTCACCATGGACAGCAGTGACAGTGCACGGACACCCCCTCAGCTGTGCTCAGCTCCCATCCTGCCTGCACTGCTGAAGGGAGCTGTGCCTGTCCCCTCTCTGAGGCCACCTGGCTGGCTGCAGGTCTGTGTGGACACAGGATGCCACCACACTGGGGGTACCTGGATATCCCTGAGACTTAGAGCACCCCCAGCCTGACGGTCCCCAGCCCCTCTCAGTGAGGAATGACCCAGCCACCACCCCAGCCTGCCCACACCCCCTGCTGTGTGCCCATTGTGATGGGAATACAGCTCCTGAGCCCGGCTCCAGCTGCTGCCTGCAGCCTCATCACCACAGGGCGAGTGCCGGGGACCCCGAGCTGTGAGATGATGTCTGGGTCATAAATATCCCTGGCAGTAAAAATCCAGAGTGGTGGGAAAGGGGGAGGAAGGAGCAGATCCTGCCACTACCATTCAGCCCACAGCCCTCAGCACACTTCAGTGTGCTTCAGCACAGTGCTTCATCACATCACTTCAGTGCTGCTCAGCAGGGGAACCTCTGCAGCATTATGGGCAGGGGCAGAGCTCTGTCCCTTGGGCAGGATGAGGGAGGTGACAACCAGACCCTGACACATTCAGCCACTGCAGATCCACTGGGAAGGACTCATCCCAACACCACTTACACAGGACCACAGGGTTGGTGCTGGAAGCTGTTCCTGCTGCCAGCAGGAATCACTGGAAGGAAACATCCACTGAGAGGAGAGAACCTGGCAGAGCAGCTCTGCTGTGACTGCCTCCAACAGGCCCATTGCTGGAGCCACATATACGAGGAAGGAATCCTAAATGGTCCCAAACCCAACACTGGTGGCTCCAAAGCCACACACAGCCCTCCTGCAGTGGGGCTGGCAGGCCTGCCCTGCTGCTGCATCATTGTTCCAGAGCAGGACACCAAACCTCATGGTGGGCCAGGGTGCCATGGGGACAGGATGAAGCTGCTCCTACCAGTCCCACACCACTCTGGGCATCACCACCCAAAACCCCCTGGAATTTTGAACAGACCCTTAGACTCTGCAGAGATCAGGGTTTGGATAACTTATACAAGGAGTTACTTGAACTTGACTTTAGAGGCTGCCCAGCCATGCGCTCACAGTCCCCTGCCATGCTCGGAGGGAAGAGAAGGAGCAGCCACCGGAGGCAGGAGGTGTTTGTGCACAGGAGAGCAGGGCTCCAGCCTGGCAGGCTGCAACAAAGCACTTCCAGCACCTTCATTAAATCACAGCAGCGCTGGCTCAGAGCACTCAGTCTGAGCCTCTGACCACCCTGTGCAAATGATCTCACACCGCTCAGCCCCCCCGGGCTGCCGGCGCCGCTCCTGCTGGCACTTTCCCTCTTTCCAGCCCTTCTGGGGATTAGCCAGGAACAGCCCTTCCAGGGTTTAAAACTGCCTCTGGCCATGATGGAAGTGTTGGCAGCTGTTCATGCTCGGCTCCAACGCAGAGCCTTCCTGCTGGGGCAGGAGTAGGGGATGCGGGCTCGCTGGGTGCGGCTGGGAGAGCATCTCCCGGAGAAATGGGAGCCCTGTTAGTCAGAGGGGACAGGTCTGCTCTCCTAACAGTTCTGGAGCCCAGCTAAGCAAACGAACAAACCCAGGGGAGCTGTGGCTCTCAGCTGGCCCATCTGCTCCACACTCCCTGCCCGTAGGCGCTGGGAGCCAGCTGGGAGCCCCTGGAGCCCGGTGCCACCAGGAATGGCACCAAGAGCCTCAGGGCTGGGCAGCAAGGCCAGGGGAGCCAGGGTTCAGTGAGCCAGGGTTCAGGGGCGGTGATGAACAGATCAGTGCCCCAGTCCAGCCCCACAGGCGCATCCCAGCTTCCTGGGGCCTTGGGACAGACATGTCCTTGTAATGAAGGCTGGAAGCCAACTGATGTGCAGCTCTTCAGCCTGGAGAAGAGAAGGTTCTGGGGAGAACTTAGTGCCCTTCCAGTGTTTACAGGGGTTCCAGGAGAGCTGGAGAGGGACTTTGGACAAGGGCCTGAAGTGACAGGACAGAGGGGAATGGCCTAAGACCAGCTGAAGGAAGGAAAGAAGGGTTAGGTCAGATATTAGGAAAAAATTCTTTACTATAGAGGTGGGGAGGCCCTGGCACAGGGTGCCCAGAGCAGCTGTGGCTGCCCCTGGATCCCTGGAAGTGTCCAAGGCCAGGTTGGACAGGGGCTTGGAGCAACTTGGGATGGTGGAAGGTGTCCCTGCCCATGGCAGAGGGTGGCAATGGATGGTTTTAAAGATTTCTTCCAACCCAAACCAGTCTGTGGTTCCATGACTCTGTTCAAGGAGGGACAGCTACCTCCAGAGTTTTAAGGGGGCAGAGCTGCGCCAGAACCTGACTCGGAGAGGAAGAGCATCTCTGGTCCCACAGCCTCACAAATCCATGGAGCCTTTGGCTGTCCTCAGTAATGAGTTTTCCCAGTCCAGGGCAAGAGCCGGGCTGTGCTTCCTGGTGTGGAACAGTGGAACAAGACTTTGTTTTGGTTTTGTGACCTGGCTGCATGTCTTGCCAGCTGATGCTTTAACCCTCATTGGGGCAGAATCACCCTCAAGGTTTCTCCCCTATTTGAGCCCCCTGACAGCACAGTTAGGTGCTCAGAGCGTGTGGCCAGGTTCAGGTTGGCCCTCCAGGTGCTGCTGTGATGTGCTCAGCCCTGCCCAGCCTCTCATGTTTGTATTGTGGAAGGAAAGGCTCTGGTGAAGATCCAGGTTTCCTGCACCCTTGGCCATGTTCTGCCACACAGCAGCAGATGAGCAGAACCCCCTGGAGCAGAGCTGGCACAGATGGGGCAGCAGGTTCCCAGCCCAAAATGGAAAGCCTTTGGCAAAAAGAACAAAACAAGAAGGTACAAAATCCTCCCCTCCTTCCCCATCGAAGAGCTGATTGCACTCTGACTAAACTGCTGTGAGTGAAGGACATGCTCAGAGAGACAGGGAGGAATGGGGCTGTCCACAACCTTGTCCCCAAGTGCTTGTCACAGCCACCCCAGTGCCTGGTGCTTGACTGCAAGGAAGGCCTGGGAGATGCCCCAGTGTAAGGAGAAGGGAGTTGCTGGGGCAGGGAGGTGCCAAGGAGCAGGGATTGTGGAGGGACAGCAGGGTGGGTGCCTGGGGTGCTCCGGATGAGGAAGAGGAGGCAGGGGATGGGACAGGAGAGGGGCGACCCACACTGAAGCGTCCCCAGCTGCAGGTGCCCGGGGGAGCAGTGCTGTCCCGGCAGCCCCCGGAGCCCTCCCGCCCCACCGGCCCTGGTTTCAATCAGCCCTCGATCACACACTGTTTGCTTTTGCTGACAGCTCATTTACTCGCACTTGTCAAGCACGTTGTAAATAAGTGAGAGAAACAGCCCTGCCCTTCCTGACCAGAGGGACGGCCAGGAAGGGGCCGGCCGGTCCCCCCGGCTGCTCATTCCCAGCACCGGAGCCAGCGCTGCCAGGAAGGGCCGGGGTCATCCACACCTGCTCACAGCCAGGGTTGGGAAAATGCTGAGCATCCACCACCTCCCTCGAGAAACCAGGGGAGCACCCGTCCTGGACTCCCAAAGTCCACGCCACCGAGTGTCCGTAATTATTTAGCTTAAGGATAATCTGCATCTTTCAGATACAGCCAGCCATCATCTCCGAGGTAATCTCAGGTCACGGAGCCAGAAGGGAAGAGTAATCAGCCGTTCTGAGTGTGGAAGACACAAAGAAACAAGCAGTGAGAATCAGACGGTGGCAGCAGGTCCGTTACACACAGGGGGTTGTGCTGTGGATCTTTTCCCTGGCAGCCAAACCAGCTGGAGCAGCTCCAGCCGCTGTGCCTTGCCCTGCCCCTGCTGTGCAGTTTGCCCTCTCTTCAGCCAGGTTGAATTACCCCGAGCTGGGACAGCAATTTGAGGGTAGCCCAGCACTGATGGTCAGCACCCGACCCGGCATTAACTCAGTGCACAAAGCTACAATCACACTGCCCTGGCTGTGGTTCCTGGCAGACCCAGCCAACCTCCAGGCTCCACACAGCCCCGTTTGGGAAGGTTTGCTCCAAGCTGGCTCACCCTGGGGATGTGTTCTACAGGGGCTTGCTCAGCACAGACACAGGGCAGGGAGCAGCATCCCAGAGCAGACCCAGACACAAGGACAAGAGGGGGAAGGCTCTGCAGATGGAGAAAATACCCACAGAGTAATTTCTGGGAGCTGCTACAGCTGGCTGGGTGGGTTTGCAGCTCAGGGAAGTTCTTAGAGTGGCAGCAGAGCCCCATTTGCACCACATCTCCCAGACACTAGGGACAGAGAGCTGGACCACAACAACAGGCACACTATCCCCAGAGCTCCTCCTGCACTGACTCTGGCAGGAAAAGCCCACTGGGAGCAGGGCTGGACTATCACAGCTGCATCCCTCATGGACTTCTCTTCCCCCATCTCCAGAAGCAGAGGCTGCATTTGCTCAAGCCACCAGAAATCAACAGCTTTGCTCCAAAACCAGCTCTGAAAGCAGCAGTGCCAACGCGGCCCCTGCAGGGCTCATCCTCCTGGCCTGACACCATCCTCCCTGGGGACACTGCCAGAGGCACTGCCAGAGGCAGTGACAGCTCTGCAGAGCCCTGTCCCTGGGCCACAGGGACCTTCCTGCCCTTAGTGCTGCCTCACCCAGGCAGAGCTCAGGGGGACCTTGAAAAACAGGAGATACCACCCCAAAGACCAAAATCTGATCTCCGCACAGCTTGAAGGTTGCCACTGGTGGCAACCATAGAGGCTCCTGAGGAGCTCTCTGTGCTCGGACAGTGTCCCTTTTCCTGGCTCCAGCACACAGCTGGCACAATGGCACCGCTCTGCTGGCACCAAGGCTGTGCTGACCCTTCATCCCACCCCACAGCAAAGCCCACATCCCCTTGGCCAGACTGCGGCCTCAGCAAAACGAGCTGCCTCTTGCTGAGCTGGAGCAATTTTGAAGGCTTTGCAAATCAAATTCCTGGCCAGGCTGATATTTCCAGCTTAATTTGTCTGTTCACAGAGCATAGACACTGGGTTTTTTCCCTAAATAGACACTGGGGTTTTTCCCTAAATAGCCTTAGTATCAAGTGACTGGTAAGCCAAGCTAATGGATCAGTTCTCCCTCGCAAGAAGCAGCTGATTTTCCCAGCTCCTGCCTCCCACTGCTCTGGCATCCTCAGAGAGGTCTGTCCTGACAAACCAGCCTGGACAGAGCCCCAGCTGCAGCTTCCCCAGGCCAGGCTCCTTCCCAGCCCTTTGTGCCCACCCTGCCCCGAGCACCCTCCCCTGTCCCCTCCGGAGCTCCTTCCCCACGCTGCTCCTTCTTGCATTTCACACCAGGTTTGCTTTAAAATTGCATCCTGGGCACTTTATTGGGATGGGAAGGTGCTATAAACACAATTTAAAGTGCCTGGCAGTTGCTGTCATGCTCCTTTTCTCCCTCCTGGCACCACATCCCACCAGTGGGATTTCCATCAGCTTTGGCAAGCCAAGACAAACTCCCTTTGTCACAACTTTGGAGGGCCCATGATGGCCCTCCACAGCACCCAAAGAACACCCTCGGCTACTGAGGCACAGAAAAGCCTTTGAAAGAGATGTAATGTCTTCTGGAGTGCTTTTTCACCTGTCCAGCGGCCAGGTTCCTTCCACAACTCAGGGAGCAGATGCTCCAGGGCTTTGCTCTGAGCACAGCCCCACACCCTGCCATGAACAGCCTGGGCTGGGGGGGACAAACAGCACCATCCTCTGAAAACTCAAACAGCCTAGAGCTCCTGTCAGGATGGAGTACCACCAAGATGCCCCTTTTTAGGACCCATTTGGGATACTCATATTGGAAATGTCCCTGCACAACTTCACCCTGGATTATCCCCAGCTCGCATCAGGATCGCACCCAGCCGAGCACAGAGCCACGCCAGGGCCCCGGCAGCAGCCCCATCCCGTGGATTGCAGCAGGGCCCCCATGCCTGGGCACGGAGCTGTGCCAGCAAGATGCGCCCCAGGACAGCAGGAGCTGTGGCCGAGCGCCGTCAGCTCCGTGAATCAGCTGCCCGGGGCAGTTTGCAGAGTGGGAGGTTCGGTTGGTAATGAGGTTCTCAGGCTTTGTGCGCTGCTGTTGCTATTTTAGTCCGCCTGAAACGTGCAGGAAAAGGAATCCGGAGGCTCTGTCTCCTGCGGAGATGTTTGTGCTGACCCAGTTTGGGTCACAAAACTGCAGAGCCACAGCCACATCTCCCTGCTCCGGCACCGGGCAGGGCAGCGCCGGCGCCGGCCGTGCCGCGGCTCCAAGGACGAGCCACCTGCCCGGGAGCCAGCCCGACCACACGGGGACAGTGACGTGGAGCAGGAGCTGCTCTGCCACCCTGCACCAGCCAAGGGAGGGATCCAGGGGTCTTACCCCCAAAATCCCTGTCTGCAGCACTTAAAGCTCTTCAAACACTCAGCGCACGGTTTCTCTTCTCCCAGAGCAGTGTCACCCACCAACAATGCAAACCCGCGACGCAAGGTGACCCAGCAGAGACTGCCCGTGTCCCAGACAGCTCCGTGGGGCAGCCCCAGCCCCACCAGGGGGTACCAGGGGGCACCAGGGGGCCACCCACTACAGGCACGCAGGGCAGGCGTGTGTGTGACAGGGCCTCAGAGCCCTCCACACGCACATTTCTCCGCCAGAGCTGTTGAGACAGCGCTCCCAGGCCAGGCGGGAGCTCTTCAGTGTGGGAAAAGTGCTGGGGCTGCCTCGCTGGGCATGAAAAGCAGCACTCCCCAAATGACCCATCTGTGCTTTGAGGATATCTGTGGGGTCAGGATCAAACACCTGAGCGCACCCAAGTGCACAGAAGGGGCAAATCTTTGCCCCACTACTCCTATGACCTCAGCCTTTTCATCATCACCCAGAGATCACAGCTTGAACCTCTCCCTCTGCTTTCAGTCCTGCCCAGAGGCGAGCTCTCAGAACAGGCTGGCCATGGGGTTGTAGAGCCTCAGCTGTCCAAATATCCAAATACAGATGCTGGGAGGTGTCAGCCCAGCCTGCCTCAGCTCCAGCCAGCGGATGCAAACGCAGGCACTGCTCCCTAGGCAGGACAGGAAGCTGCAAACACAGCAATGCCTGAATACAAACTCACTCCTCACCTGGCAAACAAACAGCCTCCTGCACAGCCCTCCTGGCAGGAGCATCACTGAGCAAAACCCCACAGAGGCAGACCCTGCTGTGCTCCAGGCAGGAATTCCCAGCTCCCGCGTGGGTCTCTTACCTTGCTCTCCGTAGGAGCTGCTGCCGGATGTTGCTGCTTGGTGATGTTCTCAGCCAGACACCAGCAGATCCTCTTCTTCTGCTCCTGGGAGTAAGCCTCCAAACTTAATAAGCACTCTGACTTCTGACGTAAAGGAAACACAGGCAGGGAGAAGGTCATTAGCTGTGTGTGGCGGGCCCTGCCTGGGTTTGCAAACTCCTTGCTCCTCACACACCACAGCAGATGAGGGGAGAGCTCACGCCCAAGTCCTGCACCCTGGGCACAGGAGAGTAAAAGAGACTGGCAATCAGCTCCCTCCCGAGACAAGGAGAGTGGTGCAGGGGAGCTGACTGTGCTTCCATGACGGGAGTGGAGCAGCACGGGCAGAGCACAGGCAGTCTCCTGCACCCTGTGCCACTGCAGTGGAAACCGAGGGTGGAAATTGCTCTTTGCCATATGCAAACATTAATGAGGCACCAGAGCATGAACTGGTGAGAACAAGAGCCTTTGGGCTGGGTGGGGCTGGGAGGAAGAGCTCGGGGAAGCTCCAGAGCAGCCTCCCCATTCTGCTCCTCACTTAACACCATGATGAATTTGGGGATAAACTCCAGAGCAGCCTCCTCGTCCTGCTCCTCACTTAACACACACCAGGATGAATTTAGGGATGAAGCTCCAGCTCTGGTCACACACTGTCTGTTAGCAACATGCAGCAAGGAAAGAATTAAGAGAAATTATGGGAAGTCATCGCAGCTTAGCCCACCTCCTCTTGTGCCCTTCCCTGCACATATCTTTTGTTCCTCTTGGACAGGTTTTCTTTGGGCCAAATCTCACTCACTTAAGGAACTTTCTGACCAAGTTCTCTCAGCAGCTGTCTCCCAGCCCTTCAACTGCTTATCTCTCATGCTATAAATTAAGCATTATAACATCTGCTGCCTGCTGGGATTTTGCACGTTTCACTTTATAAAGGGTCCAGAAATGCCCAAGGTTGGATCATCTCCTTAAGTGGCCAGATGGGAAGAGAACAAAAAAAAACTAAAAGCACAACTTTAGGACAGACTGCAAATAAAAGGAAAAAGAGTTTTTCACTAAGGGCCAAAAAAAGACCTTTTCTTTCCCCCTAGAATTTCCTTCCAGTAGGGCAGGTCCCCAGTAGCTGTTTTTTCCCAGAAAGGTCAGAGAGAACCTGCAGCTTTGCGACTCCAGAGACATAACACAGCCAGAAAGGGAAATGCTCTTTAGTCACACCATTTAAATCACTGTTTGCATTGGATAGGAATTCATTCATGTTTCATCCAAAATCCTGTAAAGTGGTAAATAAACCAAGCTCCCACATCACCTCCTGGGAAAGAGGGCTCTGGTTCAGTCCTTTGCCCCTACGAGGAGATTTCCATGAAAGATAAAGTTTGAGCTTTCTTATGCCTGGACATTCTGATGCCTGGACATCCCCACACTTTTTCCTACAGGCTTAAACACTGAAAATTCCTTCCCAGGCTTCCTGAGCACAATCAGAATGAACAGAGTTTTGGGATTCAGGGGCAGGAAGTGGTGGGGCTCCCCCTTGCCCCCAGATCCTGAGTGGCAGTGATGCTCTGAGCACCCCTGGAGTGTCACAGTGAGTTTTTTTCATCCTGGATGTCCCAGTCTCTCCCAGTCCCACATCAGCAGGTCACCAGGCTGGACCACTGTCACACCCACTCACCCTGAAGAAGTCATCCCCACTTTCAGAGGAGAGAATGAGCACCCATTTGCTGGGATTGAATTCAGGCTGGCATTTCCCTGCCCCACACTTGTGGTCAGAAGAGAATGAAGCAAGAACTCAGCAGAGCCGCAAAGCCATCGGTGCAGCTGTGAGGAGCCCACCCTGATGCTGTAACTGCTTCACGCTCCCAGCTCTGCCAAGCTCCTGTGATTCCCCTGGAGCGAGGCTTAAAGCAATTCCAA
Organism: Tichodroma muraria; assembly: GCA_013390105.1. Classification (NCBI taxonomy): domain Eukaryota; kingdom Metazoa; phylum Chordata; class Aves; order Passeriformes; family Sittidae; genus Tichodroma; species Tichodroma muraria. Next base: position 88,493 of record WAAG01057971.1, on the reverse strand, counting down.
GGACATCTCATGTCCCCTCACTGTGACAGACAGAGAGCTCACCTAGCCCTGCCCTGAGCCCCTCCCTGATTCAATTACAGCCCATCTCTTTGATTGAATTTAGTACACAGTGATGCTCAACTCCCGATGGCTGCTGAGAGCAAAGTGCCCCTCTGCTCCCTCCTGCTCCCCCTCAGCTGCTGCAGGCTCCCTGACCTTGGCCACCCAGGAATATCACAGCCAGGAGAGCAGATTTCCCTCTGCTCCAGAACTCAGGGTAAGTCAGCCACCCCAATGTGTGTCCCAGGTACTGTGGGCAAGGCTGAGGGGGGACATGAACAGCCAAAATTGCATTTATGCAACATGCACGTATTTTATTATCACTTTATTCCTCCACAGGACATTTAACCTCTCCAGTGTACATTTCCCAAGGAAAGAGCTCTGGTTTTTCCTCTTCCATTAACCTGCTCTCCCAAAAACTTCCACTGGATTGGGGAAAGCCCAACCTGCAGGGGCTGAGCACCTGCAGCTGCCTCCAAACCCAGATGACGGGCTGGGTGTTATTTGGGATAAAACTCATGGCACGTGTCCCTGGAGCCTGGTCCATGCTGCCCACACAGGGAGGCTGGGGAGGGGGGACAGGGAGCTGGGCCTGCACACGCTGCCCCATGAGCTGGGAACAGCCTCCCCGTTATTGTTTTCCTTCAGGGAGGCTGCTGCTGGGCCTGCCAATATTTGCAGAGAGAAAACAGGGTTTAATCTCACAGTGCTGGGAAAGGAGGATGCAGATGGCGTGAAGGGGGCGTTTGCCACCAGATAAAGGCAGCGCCTGAAGTGGCTCCCAGTGGCTCTCTGCCTGCCTTCCCCCCAGTGACAAACATGTTATTGCAGGTGCTGTGTGCTGTGCTCAGGAGCCTCTGGTGAGCCCATGGCTCCAGGGCAGCACCAGCACCAGCACCAGACCCCCCACACTGCCCAAGGGAGAGCAGGAAAACACAGCAGGTATTGCAGAGAATGACCCAAGCTAGCCAATACCAGCCCCAAACAGGCCCTGCTACAACCATTATCTGCAGGAAAAGTTCCTTCTGCTCCATGGGAACAGCTCCCCCAGGCTGAGACCCAGCCCCACGGCAGCTAGGTGAGAGGTCTGGCCATGCAGAGCTCCTGACTACCCCAGCAGACACCAGACAAGGAGGGCCTGTGGGCTATGTAGCCCATAAATGATGCGGGGAGCTCCCAGAGAATGACAGCATCCCAGAAGGAGCCCCCAGACGCCAGGCACTGAGCCCCCTGACTGCAGACAGCCCCTGACACCCCCTCTGGGCAGGGCCCAGCACACGCTGGGGCTCTGTGTGACACTGCAAAGCTGAGAAACCATAGGAATAACGAGCCAGATTCAGTCTGACACCTCCGGAGCCCTGAGCTCAGTGCCCAGCAGAGCCCAGGGCTGTTCTCTCACTGCTGTCTGCCCTGGCTGTGCAAGGGACACATTCCCAGGGTGGGAGGAGGGGGGTCATGTCACAGAATCACAGACTGGTTTGGGGTGAAAGCGACCTGAAAGCCCATCCAGTTCCACCCCCTGCTGTGGAGCAAGGACCCCTGCCACTATCCCAGGCTGCTCCAAGCCCTGTCAAACCTGGCCTTGGACACTTCCAGGGATCCAGGGATCCACAGCTGTTCTAGGCAATCTCCTCCCCCACAGATGCAGGGATGCACTTCTGCTCCTTCCCGGGGCTCCTCTCTGCACGGGGTTGATGGCAGGGTGGTTTGGGGACAGGGCTCCCAGCCCAGCCCTGTCAGCCCCTGGCCTCCAACACTCCGGGCATTGGGCCGTGGCCAAAGCCAGCAGAGATCCCAGAGGGGAAGTACCTCGGAAACTGCTCCAGACTACAATAGCTCCAAATCACAGAGCAAACCTTCCCGAGGAGAAACAGCCAGCCCTGGGAATATCCTGTGCACAAAACACAAAAAACGGGCAACTGCTGCCCGCTGACTTCATGCACCACCAACCAAGGGCTGGTGAGAAAATTCTGTTTGCTCCCATGCTGGGGGGAGTGGGGGTGACCACGGCTCTTCCTGGTTTTTGGACTGCTGGGCACATTGGTGATGCCCATAAAACAAACTGTTGCTGGCAGTAACAGCAGGAGCCCTGTTAGAGCGCTGGTGTCCAAAAGGTGCCAGGGGTGCTGTAGCAGAGGATGTGCATGGAGATAACACTGGCAGGACTCATCAGTCTCTGTGTGGCTCTGCTGTGGCTCTTGTTTTTGGGAGCACTGATGATGGCACGGCCTGGGGGATGCCTAGAGGGTGTGGATGCCACATTCCTGGAAGTGTTCAAGGCCAGGTTGGACAGGACCCTGAATAACCTGATCTAGGGAGTTCTAGTTCATCCTGGCCATGGCAGGGGTGGAACAAGGTGAGCTTTGAGATCCCTTTCAACCCAAACCATTCTGTTATTGTGGCTCTCTGTTAAACCTCCAGGAGGAAAATCAGCCTCAAGAACCTTTTCTACCCACTGTGGAGCAGCCAATGAGGACACAGGGCTTTTTCCCCAGGCCAGGCATGTTGCCCTTAAGTGGCTCATCAGGTAAAAGCCTTCACAGGACTCCCTGAGAGGAGCCACACATGGAGCTCCTACTGCAAACACCACTCTGGCAGACAGAGAGCAGGGCCAGCACCTTTCTGCTCTGCAAACATCCTTTCCTCTCAGGGAAGAGGAAAACAGCTCAGCTCTCAGAGTTGAGTGGCCCCAAGCCACAACACCAAGCTCACACACCCAGTGCCAGCACAGCCCCAGAGCTTTCCATACCTCTTCCCTGGCACAGCCCCATGGACAGAGAGCTCCAGCCTGTGCAAACAGCCCCAGGGCCCTCTGAAATCTTCCCTCCATGCTGCCTGGGTCTTTTAAAAATCTCTCAAGCAACTGTAACTGCACCATATTAAGTCTGCTTTTTGCCAACATCTGGGAAATGTGACCCCAGAATTAAAATTGGGGGGAAAAAAACCCCAAAGTTTTTTGTTATCTCAACACTCAGGTTCAGGCTGAGCTGTGTAAAGATGCACAAAACCAGGAAAGCAGAGTGTCCCTGCTTATCTGTTCCTCCAGCTGGGACATGAGCACTCCCTGCTCTGCCTGAGGAATCCTGAACTGGGAGCTGGCAGTGCCCAGGAGCTGCCCTGTGCCCAGGCTCTGGGTCACGCCAGCCTGGGGCTTCTCCTACTGGTGTCACTCAACACATGACCCAGGGAAACCCCCCGGGCAGAGGAGGTGAAGCCCAAGGTCTCTCTGCACAGAGCAGCAGCCCGGCCACCAACTCCAGAGCCACTGCCATGGGTGCTCCAGCTCCAGGGACATTGCAGGAGACAGCCTGGACCAGGGGGACATTTCCACTGCAGCAGGAATTTGGGGCTGTCACGGGGATGCTGGGTTGAGCAGTTCAGGAATGCCTCAGCATCTGGGGCAATCTGCACATGGGTTCATGTCACAGCATCCTCCAGAGGGACTTTTCCAAAGGCTGGCATAGCTCAAATGTTGTCTCACTGCACCTGCAGCTTGGACTGCTCAGCACCACCCAGGGAAATGCAGGGACTGGGACCGATGGCCTTTGGAGGGAGGAGAATGGAAAGCTCAGTTCAGGAAAGAGTTAAGCTGCTGCTGCTGTGAGTGTGACATGGCAGAGGGGCTCAGTGTCCAGCTCCCACATGAGCCGGGTGACTCAAGGCTTGGGGAACCTCCCCGGCATCCCAGAAATGAGCCACGAAGGAAACAAAGGAAACGTCAGAGAGCAGGAAAGGCTTTTTCATCTGGTAGCATCTCCTGGCCACCAGGAGCAAAGGGAGTCCCCCCCTTCCACTGCACAGGACTGGAAACAGAGCAAGGAAGGCAGAGGTACACCAATCTCTTCTCCCAGAATATCTATGTCACAAAACTGGTGCGAGCAAGGAGCCTCCAGACTGTCTCTACCTCAAGTCCTGTGACTGATCCTTGCAGCCTTGCCTGCAGTGCCTTCTCCCCCACAGCCCAGGGGATCCATCTCCCTGTGCAGAACAAGCCCATCAGACAAATTACAGCCACAAACCTGACAAGCACCATCTCTTGTCCTATTGTGAATGAGAAGAAATTGAGATACAATTCCAACAGAGCACACAGCCCATTTCCCAGTCAAAGGCCCATCTCCACTCCCTTCTCACTAAACAAACTCCCCTCAGCTGTTCATTTGGTCATGTAGGTTTGATGTCACCCCCTGCCCAGCCTTTTTTCCCCTCTTCCCTGTCACCACACCATCTGCCCAAGTGCCCTCTAGGTCTGCCAAGACAGTGCCCAAAATGCTCCTTGCAAACTCTCCTGATGACATGTCCAGAACAGCCAACTCCAACCCAGGTGTATAAAATCTGCCATGTCCCAGAGTGTCCCTGAGACTTGTCCTCTGTGCCATCAGTAAATTGCTTTTCCCAGCATTCAGATTTGCTGTTTGGAGACAGAACCTGGGCTCTCCCTGGCTCCTCCCTTTGAGACAATGCCACATCCCAAAGGGCATTCAGTGAGCAGTGTTGACTCCCAGCAGGAGCAGAGAACATTTTGGGAAATGAATGCTCCTGTGGAATAAGCTGCGACGTGGATGGAGTGAATTACACTGCACATGCTACAGCATTGCTGTGATCCATTTGTTCAAAGCATTCCCTTGGCAGCAGCTGAGGGTGGGAACAGGAACAGGGACCACAGGGGACCCTCTGGTGCAGGGATGTGTCCACACAGAGCCAGGCTGCCCCAGAGCAGCTGTGGCTGCCCCATTCTTGCAAGTGTCCAAGGTCCTGGTCTAGTGAGTGGCATCCCTGGCCATGGCAGGGGTGGGACAAAATGATCTTTAAAGTCCCTTCCAACCCAAACCAGTCTGGGTTTCTATGATGGGGCAAGGCAGGAGACAGTGGCATTTCTCTGGCACTTGTCCTGTGCAGTCAGGATGGGCATGTCCAAGGCAAAGCCAGCTCAGGCACAGATTCATAGCATAAATTTGCTCAGCTCTGGACGAGTGCTCACCACAGCAGCACAAGGAGTTGCTATTGGAAGGATTTTCTGTTGGAGAAGTTTCCCAAGACAAACTCCGGTGTCTGCAGATGAAAACTTCCAGAGGAAAAAAAAAGATCAAATTTGCCAGTGCTTTCCAAAGGAAAAACTTACTGAGCTGTTTGGTTTTGAGTCCATTTGGTCTGAATATGTTGGGTTTGAATCAAACACTTGTAACAATGCATTAAACCCCTGACCTGTAGTTTCCTCTCAGCGGGATATTTCCGGAGCAGGGAAGGGTGTGAATACAGCTCTGGAGCACACTCACAACTCCACATGGCTCCCTGTGAGGCTGCCCATCCCCACCAGGCAGCAAACATTTCCTTCTGACAGCTTTTACACATCCCACGAGGTATGGGTGTCCTGCAGGGAATGGGGTGGGATGGGGAAAATGCAGACAAACTCCCACACCCCAAACCCTGTGGGGTGCAGAAATGTAGCTCCACACTGAATCCCAGAATCCCAGACTGGTTTGGGATGGAAGGGACCTTAAAGCCCATCCCATTGCACTCCTCTGCCATGGCACGGATGCCTTCCACTATCCCAGGTTACTCCAAGCCCCATCCAACACTTGGACACTGCCAGGGATGGGGCTTCCACAGCTTCTCTGGGCACCCTGTGCCAGTTCCACCTATTGCAGTGCTCAAATCAACCAGAAGCTGTGACAGGCAGGGGCTGTTCAAACTGGGCTCTTTGGATTTAAAATCCTGAAAGGAAAGATGCACTGGCAGGACTTTTTAACATATTAGCTGACAAATACAAAAATTAGAGGAGCTGTAATGGCCATAAACTAAAACACAAGGAGTTCCACCCAACATGAGGAAGAACTTTTCTCCATGAAGGTGGCAGAGCTCTGGAACAACTGCCCAGGGAGGGTGTGGAGTCTCCGTCTCTGGAGACATTCCCAACCCCCCTGGATACATTCCTGTGACACCTGCTCCAGATGACACTGCCTTGGCAACCCCAGCTGTTCTGGGATTCTGTGTTTCCAGGTACACACAGTGTTTCTGAGATCACAAGGTACCACCTTCACTTCCAAACTCCTGGCTCGTGTCTGTCTGGGACTATTACAGCTGTCCCTCAGCCAGCAGAAGGAACAAAACCCCACAGGGGGCAGCTCCATGCAGAGCCCCCTCTGCTTTCACATTCTTTCCAATCCCATTCTACATTTAGCCTTTCCAGGATGCCAAGTGCCTCTCGAGAACCAGGTCCACCTGCACTCAGGATCTCCAAACCCTGCAATCCACACCTTGGAGAGCCTGTAAAACAAACAGCCTTTGTGCTGGAACCCACACCAGGCTCTGCAGCTCCTGCTAGCTCTGCCTGAAAATAACCAAACTGCCCAGGGTTTAAACTCTGTGCAGTGATTTATTACACACAATTAGACAGGATGACCAGCAGTAGCTTTTTTGTGACACTTCCTGAGGGTTGGAATTTTCTCTTTTGTTTATAATAATTAAGCAACTCACAGGTATTAGAACATACTTTCATTTTGTAATGTGTCAGATCCAAATGTAAATTTGTGACCTTATTGGTCAGAACATTACTCAGAAACCCTCAAGATGAGCAACAGCAGGAGACTGCAGCTCAAGGTTTCAGCAGAGAGCTCTTCCTGCAGCAAAGGCAGTGTCAGCCTGGCCCCGTGGGCTCCTCTCAGCTCTCAGCAGCACTAAACACATTAGTGCTCATTGCAGATGATTTGTGGGCAAGAAATAGCAGCTCAAGAGCTTTCTCCGGCCTCCCAGCTCTGTCACAGCAGCACAAGGGATGTGTCTGCCCAGCCCACGGTGACAGGAGCCCAGCTGAGAGTGGCCACAAGCCCTCCTGAGCCACCAGCAACACCTGGGGGGACCAGCAGCGAGGGCTGAGCCAGGAGAGGGCTCTGGGCACCCACAGCAGCAGGTCAGGATGGGGAGAGACCCCTCAGGGTGACATGGGGCCAAAAAGCCATGACAGCTCACACATCCTGCCCTTATCCATCCTAATCCTTTCTAGCTGCCACCAGCAGTCACAGGCTGGGCAGCCAGACAGTCCTGATCCCCCTTCACCCCAATTCCCAGCAGCCTGAACATGATCCCAGAGCACAGTCAGCCCCTCTCCATGGGAATCCATGTCCCCAGGGCACAGCCAGCCCCTCTCCAGGGGAATCCATGTCCCCAGAGCACAGCCAGCCCCTCTCCAGGGGATCCATGTCCCCATGGCACAGTCAGCCCCTCTCCAGGGGAATCCATCCTTGCAGAGGGCTGTTCCCACAGTCAGGAAGGAGGCTGAGCTTTTCACCAGGGCAAAATAAGGTGCCACAACCAGAGTGTGGCACCCACTGGACACCAGATCTATCAGGTTATGGGGAGATCTGTACTGGGATGGCCCAGGGACCCTCCCTGGCCCCATGTGTGCTGCAAGTGCCACTTCCCTGGTTCCAGCCCCAGCCTTCCTCTGAGAGCAAACCCACTGCAAAAATCACCTTATCACACAAACCCACCCTCCCACCAGGCCACAGAGCCACCGAAACCCTCCCCACTCCCCCCCTGCAGTGCTTCTGTGAGCAGCCAGCCTGCAGGGACCTCTCTGAGGGGACCATCCCCTCCCAGCCTCCTGGTGACACCCACACAACCCTGTAAGCAAAGATTTGCTCCCAAAATGTAAATGCAAAGAAGAAAAGAGAGACAACCTGAAGGAAATGCTCTCTTGGCTTCCCTGGAGGAATCAGATGCTGGAATGCTCCCAGGCTGGCTCCCAGAACATCCCATTATTTCAGAAGAGCCCATCTGGGGCCAAGGGCAATTCCCTGAGCCACACAACCCCTGTGCTGCACATCTGGGAGGTTCCTGCTCTCCTGCTCCATCCCCAGCCCCTGCAACCCAGTCACCCCCTCCACGTGGCCCCTGGAGAGGTGACCTGCAGGTCACTGTTTCCCAGAAGAGAAGTCTGAGAGAAGTCTGGTGGAAGAGCCCCATCATGCCCTGGCTCACTGCTGACTCACAGACACATCCCCCACTCTGTTCTCCTTTCCAGCCCGAGTTTCCCACTGCTGGAGAGCCCGATGGCACCTACAGCTGGGAGGCTGCTGTCCCCTTCACCTTGGAGCCAGGTGGCCCCTGTGGCTCAGGGCAGAGCACCAGCCATGGGGCTGGGAGGGAAGGGGTGGCACGGGGCAAATCCTGCTTGACGAGGTGCTGTCTCTGAGCCAGGGGCTGCCCCGATGTCACCTCAAAGCCTGGGCTGGCCGGGGCAGAGGGTGAATACCCACTCCTGGGGGCCAGCATGTGGCAGAGCTGCTGGTCACCACGGGCTGGGAAGTCCCACTCCACTTGTGACCTGCCCCAGAATACCCCAGGCAGACAGGAGGAACAACAAGGGATTTTGCAGAATCCCACATCGTGGCCAGTCCAGAACTACTGAAGTCTGTGGGGGAACAGGAAGTAGGAAAGCAAAAGTCTCACATTTTCTATCCAACTACTCCACTCCAGCCACAATGGATGCTAGGGATCTCCACAGCCAATCAGGCCCCTCAGAAGAAAGCCCAGCACTTCATTACAGCCTGACAAAGACACCTCTTCACCTCTCAAGATCTCATGAAATACAGCCTGCTCTCTTTTGGTCACTTCTACTTAGGGGCACTAAGCTTCTAAACCAAGTATCAGGCTCTGAGTGCATTTTTCCAAGTGCCTGAGGAAATGCTGGAGAGCCTCATCCAGGCACCCAGCACAGCCTGGCTGAGTCATAGCCCAGGATTAGCTGTCACCAGCCCAGAGTGACATTGCCCTGGGACACGAACTGAGCAAACCTCGAGGGGAGGCTCAGCTCCTGCCCAGCCACCCCAGGAAAGTACAGAGGAGACAAGGAAGGAACAGGAGGGAAGGAACAAGCGAGGAGTTGAGGATTCTGCAGTGAGTCGTGCCCTGGCCCAGCTCCAGCCACTCAAGGTGAACAACTTCCATGCTGAGCATTTGCACCCAACTTCCACAATGGTTCATTATTCCACAGTGCTGCTGAGCAATGTTTGCCTTTCTCTTCTGTGCCCTGGGGAGCTTTCCCAGACCCACCTTTCCACCTCAGAAAATACAAGGCCTTGAAAGCAGGAACACAGTAAAGTTACTGGAAAAGGAAAAAAACCCACAGCCTTCAATGATTAGGGAGGTCCAGTGCAAACCAATTTTGCAGAGTCCTTGACTTGACAAAAGGGACTGTGCCAATGTCTGGGTGACCCCAAATCTGATTAGAGCACTCAGCTACATGTGGGTTTAGAGCTATGATTCTGTCTTTCAGACTGGGCTTCCTCGTTTTATTTGAGGGCTCCAAACCTGGATGTTTGAAGACAAGAAGAGCAAGGTGCCTAAAAATAATGACAAAACATTTGGCAGAGAAATCTGCCCCCATGGAAAAGAATCCTAAGAGAAAACAAAAGTGAAATGTCTCAAGGAAGATCCACAATGAGAAGGGGAAAAGAAATCTGTCCTAGTGCTGCCCAAGCTCATTTTAGCAGCTTCTAATTCATGTATTCTACAGCCATTATGTTTCTTTTCCAGGCTTCTGGCAAATTAATTTAAAGGGAAGTTAAAATCAGCTTTTTCAGTGCTCCTTGCCCCAGAAGATCAGAGCTATCAGTACCTGTCCAACTCCCACTGGAAAGTTAAAGTAGAAAACAGCACCACTCACCTCTGCCAGGTAAAGGATGCAGAACTTGCGATCTTCTGAACCTGCAGAGAAGAAAAAACAGGATCAGAGCAAAGCTGCTGCTGCATTTCTGCAAGTGGAGCCACTGGCAGAGGAACTGGCTAAGAGACAGCACTGAATGAATGTTTGTTGTTGTCCCCCAGTACCAGGCTGTGACCTGGGTGATGTATGTGGCATCTGCCGGGGCCGGGTGCGGGCGGGATCCTGCAGGGACTCACTGACCTGGCAGGGATTCTCCTGTGGGTTTCTCCTCTGGAAAAGGGTTTGTTTCATTCAGAGGCCATGTGCAGGATCTGCTGCCCAACCTGCCTTGGCACATGCAGCCTGGGGGAGCTTCCCAGGGACTGCACAGGTCCCGCAGCCCCCACACAGCCATCCTGGGAATCAGGGATGGGTCTCTCCATCTTATCCCTGTGGGCACTTTGCTCCCAGGAGGACTGACAGAGAAGCTCCTGTTCCTACATCTCATTCCCACCTTCTTGCCCCAAGTCCTGGGTGGTCTTGGTGGTCCTGCTGTCTGCCCCAGCATCCACCAGTGCCAGCAGCTGGGGCAGTGCCTCTCCAAGGGGATGGAGCCAAATCGCAGAGCAATGGGAAGCAGCAGGCATGGGGCACAGGGAAGAGCTCATCCTGCTCTTTTCAGCTGAGGGCAAACTGCCCAGCATCGGGACACTGGGGAGACCCAGCCAAGGAGCTTGCACTTCCACAGCTTTGTGAAAGGAGATGGTGCTGGGGACAACACAATGGCCAACTCTGCCATCCACATCTTGACAAGTCATGGTGTAGCTCAGAACAGCTCCTCAGCTTGCTGCCAAATATCCCAGGAGGTGTGTCAGACTCCAGCTGCTCCACCAGGCTGGTCCCTGCAGGTCCAGCCTTCCCTGCACCCAACCAAAAGGCATACCTGAAGATTTGCCCTGGCCCTGGTGTGTCCCCAGCCTCGAGGGAAGCCAGCTCCGGGCATACACCAGCCTCACAGGAGGACATGAAACTGCCCCAGGACAGGGTCACCTCAGCTCTGGATCAGGACATCCTCCTCCAGAGCAGGACATCCCATCTCCAGGAGCTGTCTGGCTCCTTCACAGCAGCTCTACCCTTGGCAGTGCCGTGGGGCTGCTGCTTCCCTAACACTCCTAATGACATTATCTGTACCAGGAGCTCAGGGCTGCAGCCTGGGCATGGCTGCAGATCCCACTGGAAGTGGTGTCAGCACAAGCTATGCTTCATTTCAGCAGCCTGAGATGCTCAATGGGAACAGGCTCTGCACAGGACTGGAAACATCCTGTTCACCAGAGGAAAACAGTTCCCCCATTTAAGGCAGCAGCCCAAATGTCCAGATAAGGGCTGTGTCCCACTGAGGGACTCAGGTGCCTCTTGAGTCACTCCCTGGGCAATGTGAAACCCATGAAGAAGTGGCCTGGAGCCCTTTGCTGGGTGTCTATTCCAGCTGCCCTTTGCAGGGTCACAGCTCTGCCTCCACTACCAGCTCCAGTTTAAATGCATTTTGCAGGATATGGGCTGGAAAATCTCTACAGGGACACCAAGACTCTGTGTCACAGTGGCTGCTGGAACCCAGCACCACTGGGAGTGCTGCTGTGGCCCTCTCAGGTGAGGAGCCCCTGTGTGTTCCCAAAACCTTCCCTGTGCTCCCCCCAGGTGAGGTGAGGGAAGCCTGGCCCCAGGGATGCCCCCCAAAATCACCATTCCCAGAAGGGGAGGGATGCTGGACCCTGGCAACAGGTGCAGAACGGGCCTGGCTGGGATCCCATCCCTCACCTCTGCACACAGAGAAACATCCACTGCTCCCCATGGCAGTGTCTGCGTGCTCTCAGCCCCTCTTCCATAAATCCCAGCAGGACCATCGGGGAGCATTTTCCTTGTGAAGCCCATTGGAGCCCCTCACCCAGTGCTCTTCCCCACAGAAAAGGCAGAGTTTGGAAGCAGGATCTTTGCCTGCTGCTGGCACACCACAAATCCACCATCCCCTCCTGCTGCTCCTGCTTCTCATGAGCTGGGCCCTGCTTTTCCTCACACCAGGACCTCTTCAGCCTGGCAGAGCAGGTCACAGAGGACCAACACATCCCAGCCATGTTTCCACAGGAGCTTAACCAGGTTTTCCCTGCTGATGTGAGGCTCCTCAGTAAAGAAAGGTGATGTTGGAGTGTAACAGCCCAGGGAATGACCCTGCTCCTCTTGGGCCTCTGTGGATTCCTTCTGCAAAAACAACTGATCTTGACAAGGTCCAAACCCACCAGAATTAAGTTTCTTTCCAAATTCCTCTCCACTGAGCTGTGTATCCTGGCACCAGATACACAAAGCCAGAGCAGAGCCAGCAGCTCTGGAGCTCCCTCCAAAGCTGACTGCTACACATGGCCCAGCAGCTCAGTGCCTGGAGAACATAGAAAGCAGGCAGACAGTCTGGGCTAAGGAATGGCTTAAATCCCATTTTCTACCAGCCTTTAGGGAGAACTTTAGTAATAAACTGGCTGCCCATCCCAGCAGCTGGGCTGGAGGCAGGGCTGATCCCTGGCAAGGCACAGGGGGAGGCTGGAGGGCAATGGCAGAGCCAGGTAGGGCAGACCTGGGTGCAGATTTCACCACAAACCAGGTTTGCCAGGATTCCTTCCATGTTTTCAAGTCTCTGGAGGGTCAGGGTGGAGCAGCAGAGCCTGATGTGCCCCAGAGTCCAGAAGAATCCGGGAGAGGCACAACCTGGCACTGGAGAAGTGGCAGATGCCCGGGATGATCCCCAGCTCTGCTCCCCACATCTCCCGTGACAACAGCACAGCACAATCTCTCAGCCAAAGTCAGGGAAAAGCTAAGAGGAGCTAAGCAGGAGGAAAAAACTCACTTGAAGATATTTCCTTCTCTTCCTGATGTGAAGGAAAGATGGGGCTGTGGTGGGAACTGGCTTGGCTTCCAGAGTAACCTGAACTGTCCCTGTGCCAGGGCACAAAGCAGCGTGGGAGCTCTGTGGGGACACGTCCCCTCTCCAGCTAAGCCCCGTCCTGCACACCCACACTGCCTCACCCAGCACAGCAGCGGCTCCCAGCACTGCTCTGCCTCTGCCACTCCCCTGTGCAGCCCATGGAAAGCACCCGCTGCTCTCAGGGTTTGGGGGGTGCATGCCTGGTGTTGGGGCAGAAAGATGGGAAAAGAGGGAAACTGAATCTGCTCCTTTGCACAGCCCAAAGGTTGTGGCAATGCCCTGGTGAGGGCAAGCACCCTGATCCCAAATCCTCATCCCTGCTCAGCGAGGCTGGGACTGCATCCAGCACCCAGGACAAGGTGCAGCCAGGCCCTGGATGTGTGAGCCATCCCTGGATGAAGGGAGGGAGGCTGCTGAGCACATCCAAACCTGGCTGCCAGGAGGGGACAAGCTTGTCCCACTGGAGCACTTGTCCTGGGGGAAATGTGGCAGGGTGCAAGGCCTGTGTGCTCCCCAGCATCCCAAGGAAGGACAAAAGGCCCATAAAACTCACTCTTGGGCCTGGAGCATCTTGGAGCTGCACATACAGCAGGTTGGGATGTCAAGACCAACAAAGCAGCACATGAGAAGCCCTTGTTTGCAGGATCCCAGGTGAGGATGGGGCTCCCAGTGTGGGGATAAAGGAAAATTTTTGTCTGTCCCAAAGCTGAGCACACCCACCCGGAGGGGAACCAGGATCCCGGCGCGTGGAAATTCCCACAGCGTCTGGTGAGGAAGCCAGCCTTGTGTCACTGGGAACCTTGGCTGGCGTGGTGCTCATCAGCCTGGTGCTGGGCTTGTACAGCAGGAAGAGAGAGCATTGTGAGGCAGATCAGACTGATTTGCTTTCGCACAGAGCAGCGAGCGGCAGGAACAGGAAACAGCACAATGGCCCTGAGCGCACCGGAGATGTCTCAATTGTTGGAGGCAGCCACACGCCTGTTCCTATTCATGTGCCATTCAGTCATTCAGGAGAGCAGCAGCAAATCCCTGCCAAAAGGGACAGACATCTTCTTGCTCTCTCCACCCGCCTTTGAAGCAGCCCTGCCCAAAAACAGGAGGAGGGTCTGAGCTGCCTGAGCACAGCTGTGCTGGATTCCCAGCAGTGCGGGCACTGGGTCAGTGCTGTAGGGACTCCATCTCCTTTGGAGTGCCTCGGGAAGCTATTCCAGATATGATCCAGCCAAGTCATTATGGCAACAGGGAAATAAGTGGCAGAAAACTGCTCACAGGTCCACCGTGCCTGAGGTGAGAAGGCACAATCCTGTGCTGTTGCAAACAGACCTCGGTGTGCAGAGCCAGGAGCAGCACCAGGGAAGCTGATTTCTCCAAGCAGGTGAAAGGAGGAGAGCAATTCCCCAGCTTTTGGGAGCAGCCAGGGGCAGCAAACACACATGGTCCAGGAGCTGACCAAATGCACTTTAACAAGGAACAATTTCTTTTGTCCCTTTCTTAGAAACAAGCAGCGCTGAGAACACACTCAACAAAGTGGAGGGAGGCTTCAATGGCTTTTATCAATGGCTCGTGGCTGTGGTGCCCCATCTCCCTCCCTTGTGTTTCTGCTCCCACCAAATAGGTCAGGGAATTCATCTGGAAACAGAAATGTTGTTGGAAATGGGAAATAACAACTGACAGGCAGCCTGTGGTGTCCAGCATTGAGGCTCAGAACAACGTGGGGCACGTGGAGAGACACGGTCCATCCACAGAGCTCATGGCTGAGCTGGGAAAAGTCATGGGAAGCAGCAAAATTCAACCAGAAAAGGATCCCTTTGGAGAAGCAGTCCAGATCTGGATTCATTCCTTTTGGTCAGGGCCACAGGACTGCATAAAGACATTGGCTCATCACTTCCAGAGCAATTCGGGGTGGAAGGGGCCTCTCTGGTGGGCTCTGGAGTCCAATCCCCCGAGCAAAGGACCCAGACCAGGGCACTCAGGAGCCCTGAATGCTTCCAGGCATGGAGATCCCACAACCACTCTGGGCAACTCAATATCTAACCAACCTCATGACAGGAAAGTTTTTCCTTCTGTCTCATCCTGATTTCCCCATGGGGTCCCAGGGCAGCTGCCTGGGCTGGAGGAGGAGCTGTGGCACAGTCAGGTAACTGTACATAAAATAAGCCCATACCCAAAAAGCAACCACACCACACAAGGAACAAGGTGAAACTGGGCCCAGGGCCAAGAAGTGGTTCCACCGTAGCAAATAGGATGTGGTAAAACAATTCCCTCATTCCTCTTCAGACCATGAGGAGCTAAAGGGAGTCCTTCGTACAGCCTGAAATAATCCATTTCCAGTCATCCATGCCCTAGAAGCCCTCTCTGAGCCCTCAGCTGGACGCAAGAGGTGTCAGCCAAGGTGCAGAGTGAGGGCAAAGTCCCCAGCCCTGCTTTGAGGGTTTGCTCTTTTCTCCCCAGAGGGGTGAGCAGGGAGATGGATGCAAGCAACGGGGAAACTGTGGGCGGCTGAAGAGAGAAGTAGCAAAGCAAAGCAGCAAAGTAAAGGTCACCAGAGCTTGGCCAGCCACCCTTGGAGCCAATCTCTCAACTCCCTCAAGGTACCACCGGGGAAAGCTCAAGCCTTCAGTTCCCTTTCCCAGCCTCAGCCAGTCCCTGCTGCCACAGCGTGACACCAGCCAGGGGAACAGACCCCAGGGAGCGGCAGCCCAAATCCCGAGACACGCACCCAAAAAGGCTGGAAAGGGCCTGAGTGCTCCTGAGGTGTGCCAGGAGACAGAGCTCCCAGGTTAATGCAGGGATAGCAGGGGTGATGCTGGCCCTGCACCCTGGGAAGGGTGACCTGGAAGCACCGTTTGGATGGCACTGGAAGCAACAGGACAGCGGGGTGCTCTCCTGCTGCTGGCCAGAAACCTTTGCAGCTAGCTGCCAGAAAAGCCCCCAAACGCCTCCAATTGCTGCTGCAGACACTCACCCTCCTGGAGCTTGACACTCTGCAGGTACAGAGGGTTCCTCAGCACGTTGCAGCGCCCAGGCTCATCCTCCTTGGTGAAGAGCAGCAGATCGGAGTAGACAAAGAGAGTCACCTGGAAGCACAAGAGCAGCAAAGGAGAAGCTATAGGGAGTTCATCTCTTGGCACTGAGGCCGTCCTGGAAATGTCCTCTGCCCTGGGGAGAGGCACCAGGCTCAACAGGGAGCCCAGACAGCCCTTCCCAAGGGGCTGATGGCTGCGGCACCTGGCAAGCTTTGGATGAGGCTCCCCTCACTTGGCAGCCGCTTCCTGAGACTTGTGGAGTCCTGTGACAGGAGGGAGAAACCTGCCCGACAGTTCCACGCCACACAAACACACCCTCTCTGCTCCCTCCTGTCACTTCCCGCTTACACGAGTTACAAATCAGAGCAGGAGGAGGGAATAAGTTGCCGACTAATCCCAGCACCCTGCAGAAGTTGCAGCCTGAAAGCAAATCTGATCACTCTGATCACCCTCACGAAGGAGCTTCTCGCTGTTCTCAGTGAGAAAGTAAAGTTTGGTTTTTACAAGAGCGGGACCCACAGAGAGCAGCTGCAGGGGACAAACCTGACACCTCAAACCACGGTGGGGGTGGAAAGGAAACACCAGCCCAATTGTCTGCCCAGAGCTATGCTCGAGTAGTGCCTCAAGTGTCCCAGGGGCTGGGAGCAACCCCAGAGCAGTGGGAAAAAAGTCTTGCCTGAGGTCCCCAGTCCAATCAGTTCAGATTAATGGGACCTTTCAAATAAGAATGAGTTTCTCCACTGCACTGGAGATCCTGGATTCAGAAGCCTCCCAAGGATGAGAAGCTTGGTGCCACAGCTGAGGTGTGAGCCTGTCCTGCCCTCCAGGAGCTGGGGCACACAGAAAACTTTAAAGATCACAGAATCATGGAATCATAGACTATCCTGAGCTGGAAGGGGCCCACAAGGATCATCAATCCAGCTCCTCTCCCTGCCCAGACACCCCAACAACCCCAGCCTGGGCACCCCTGGCAGCGCTGTCCTGGAGCTCCTGGAGCTCTGGCAGCCTCGGGGCCGTGCCCATTCCCTGGGCAGCCTGGGCAGGGCCAGCACCCTCAGGGGGAAGAACCTTGCCCTGACCCCAGCCTGACCCCCCCTGGCCCAGCCCCAGCCGCTCCCTGGGTGCTGTCCCTGGCCACCAGAGATGCCAGGAACAGCTGCAATGTGGCAACGGCACAGTGACACAGTGGCACACTGGGTGCCAGACCTGCTCAGGGTCCCACAGCAAAGGGAAAGCTTTGCAACACTGAGCCACAGCAAGGAAAGGTTTGTGGCCTTTTAGCAATGCTTTTGCAAAAGGAGACAACACCCAGAGTCCCAGAGGGGTGGGAGAGAGCAGAGAGGTGACTCTGCTCCCACAGGGACCAAGTCCCAGCTGACAGCAGTTTGTGTCTGTGGCTGATGGACACATCCTGAGGAGGACAAGCTGGGTAACAGTTATCACATGCTAAGGAGTCACACATCACTCACATCAGGGAAAAGCATTGGCTCCAAATTCAAAACCAAGCCCTGGCCACAAGATTTCTCCTTGCAGTGCAAGTTCATTTTTGTGGGATTCTCAGTAAGTACAAAGCTGCTGGTGGAGTTTTAATTGACAGTGAAACCAGGGAGGGGTTGTTCTTCCCTGTGTTATTTGGAAAATCCCTTCCTCTGCTCTCAGCACTCTGCTGGCCTAGTGCCCACATCCATTCTCTTCATTCCTTCTGATCTTGTTGGTAATGCAAGGAGTAACCAGGTAGAAAATGCACTATAACTTTCATCCCATGCCCAGCTTGTGCCAAAAGGTAACTATTCTGGGACATGTCTGGTGCCATCTCAGTTCCCTCACCCCAAAGGAGAGATGATGAAGGGATTTTGGGAATAGCAACCCAAAGTGAAGGAGATAAAAGCATGATCAACTAACAGTCACACAGAAATGGAGGAAAGAAACTGAAAACCTACTACCTGTGGAAGTTTAAAGGGTAGAAAAAGGATTGGGAGAAGCAGGAAAATCACTTCAAAACCAAGCAAGTTTCAATAGGGAATCTTGGAAACGGAATTACATGACTAAGTATTTACAGGTAACAGCTTTTTCAGGAAGATGGGATGGATTGTATTCGGGATGTAGAAGGTAAAAGCACATCCAGTGCAGGTTCTGTAAGAGCAACTCTATCAGATGCTGCTTCCAGGAAGACACTTGATCTGAGAGCAGCTGATAGAGGTCCCTCTGTTCCTCCAGGCTGTTGGGAGGAAAAGCAAAAGTGCCCCTTCCACCGGCAGAGGCAGAGGCTGTGCAGCACAGCGGGGCCTGGGGCTCTGGCAGAACCAGAGCGGGGAGCTGGACACGTCCTCCACTTGAGAGCTGAGGAGGGGACTCAGGGATGACCACAGGGCAGCATGGTTAAGGGGAGACTGGAGGAGTAACATGGAGCTCTGCCCTGGGCTGCCATCACACACCGACGGGCTGTGACCTGTCTGTAACAGCCCTTGGCAAACAGATCTACCCTGAAAAATCACAGGGCTCACAAAAGCCAAGAGCAAACAAACAATAAACACAACGTCTGGGCTCACCCAGGCAAGTCACAGATTTCACCAGAGTTGCTCCTTGGAGGGTCAAAGTAGCTTTGGGTATTTACCAGGAGTAATTTCCTACCCCAAAGTCAGAAATACAAGAGCTGGCAGGACAGAAGGACTCTCTGAAGACAGAGAGGGGCACCCTGGGTTATTGCTGGAGTGATCAGGGCCAAATGGCCATTGTCACATGGACCTTTTAGTGGGGTGTGAAGAGATTTTACAGGGGAAAAAGTTGTTCATGGAGGCTGACCCTGATGTCTCCACACTGCTCATCTGGGTGTGCTCTGCATCATGGCAAACAGCAAAGCCTCTTCTGCTGAGGGATCTGACCAGCTACAGGACATAACTGGCAAAGCAGTGGCACAGGAGACAGGGACACATTTAAAGAGTTTCCTGAGGGAAATCAGAAGAAACTGAAAACCAAGAGAAGCAATGGGCTAGTGTGCTGCCCAAGAGGGGATAACCCTGAGACTGCCACCGAGCTCTGCCCTGGGCAGGAGGGAGCCAACATCACACCTCGGAAAGAAAAATGTGGCAAGAAAATCACTATGAAAAGGTGCCCAGAAATGCAGCCTTGAAGAGAGAAAGAGGAGAAAGCCTCTTGCTCTACAGAGAAGAACATAAACCCAGCCAAGGCCATCCATGAGGTTCCAGGACCCCAAAAGGCCCATCCTGACCTGCAGACCCTGCCAGAGTGGCAGAAAGGAGGGATGAGAAGGGCACGAGTGTGGCCCACACTGAGCAGACACCTCAGGGCTTTGGGACGCCTCCAGATCCATTGGAGATGGATGGACATGGCCAAAGCACACATTGGACACCTTGTGTGCCATCACCCGCTGGCTCCTCTGGCACTCCACGGGCTGGAGGGACTTCAGGAGACCATAAAAGCGGGAATTGCAGCAAAGTCTAGACAGGATGTGATTAAGGCCTGAATAAGGATTGCCCCAGAGGTAAGGTCAGGGGAAGGACAGACCCTGGCAAGCCTCCAGAGAAATAGGTTGACTCCTTCGGGAGATGGGAGAGAGTTTGCTCAGGGACAAGGATGCAGCGCCTGATGTGGAAACTGCCACAGGGAAAAGATTCTGGGGGTTTGGGAAAAAAAGGAGCAGGACCTCCAGCTCAGGCAGCAGGCCCTCCTCTCTTGAGCCTCTCAGGCAAAGCAGATTAATAACACACAGAGAACAGTCCTGCAAACCACAGGACACCAGCTTGAGAGAGGCTGTATGGGAAGAGCAGAGGAAAACAGAAAACCTCAAGGAGCAAGGAAGAAAGGACTGATCAGACACAAGGTAGCCTCTGTCCAGGTATCAAAGAAGGCTGGAGAGGGAAAGAACTCAAGTCCATCAAAGAGAGGAGTCAGAGCCCTCCTGCACCAGGGGAAGCTCTGCTGTGTCCAGGTTGTTTTAGGTCTTTGTGGCTCCAGAGGTTCAGGCTCTCTGCCCTCACAGCCCGGCAGGACCAAAGCAGACTGCTCTGCTCTGCTGGAGAACGGGAGCCTGGCACCCCAGAGAGACCCACATGGCTTCCTTGGAGCTCCACAAAGCCTTCCATGACCGTGCCACACTCAGACATGGGAGAGCCTTCCCAAGGGCCACAGGTGACATCCCAGCACTGCCATCTCCACTGTCACTGCCAGCATGGGCTCAAGCACCACAAAGGGTTTCCCTTCACCATTTCTCATTTCTCACCCCACTGACTCAGCCCCTCCTGCCTGCCCCATGCCAGCTCACCCAGACACCACAGCCCCAGCATTCCCAAACACTGCCTCACGTTCCTGGCCACCATCCTGCCCTTTCCTCGTACCAGCTCCAACTGGGAAATCATCTCCCAGCTCCAGGCTCATCCCAAGAGCATCGTAAGCAGAATCCTTTCCCTGAGACATTTTCCTCCTGACTCTGCCCACAGCGGGGTCTCTGCTTTGAAGAGCAGAGACCCCTCCTCCAAACACACTTGTCCTGGGGTTCTTCATCACCCCCATGTGCACAAATACCCCACCCAGGCTGCAAACAGCATTAGTTACTCATAAATATTCCACATTTGGCTGCTACTCCAAATATCTGAGTTTGACCTGAAGGCAGGTACCTCCAATCCACCCAGGAGGAGCTCCCTGACTGCAGCTGTGCTCCCAAGCCATCCAGCACAGCTGTGCCACACAATCAGCAGTTTATTCCTGGGTTTCATTCTTGCAGGTGCCCAGAAGACCCTGAGCAGCACAGGACAGTAGGACAGACAGGGAAAGGGGTTTAGTTACAAGTTAGTGTCAAGTTTTCTAATCAGTCATGGAATTTTTCATGTACTTTGATGGATGTTCACATACTTTTTGGCAGCAAAAAAAGGAAAAGTGATTCAAGTCAAAGCGGGGGATGAACTACACAATGAAAACCAGAAAGAGAGAGGAGTCACTTAGCACAAACCTCTACTGGTTTGTACTGGCCAGTGATGGGAAGTGGCTCTGGGCTTCTGCTATTGGCCACCCAGAAACTGAGTGAAGTAGAACTTCCTCTACAGATCTGTGAAGATGACACATTGTTCACTCCAACTGAATTCAACCCCAAATTACTCTGTGACATCCTCTGAAACTACCCCAGAAGAGATGGCACTGGTTAGCAGTGCATGAGTGGGCTCTGCCTCTCTCCTAAATTCCAAGGCTTTGCAGACTTTGCAGTTGGTTGCAAGTGAAGCCAGCAGCAAATGTGATCAACACATCCAAACTCTGCCAGTTTGGATGGTAAAAGTTGTCTCATCTACAGGGTAACAAAGTCCTGTTGTGTCCCCAGATTTCCAACAGCTCTCCAATAACATGGCAAAAAAGTTGAAGTAAGAATAATGAGAGGAATTTGGACAGGACATGCGAGCTGTTTCAGGAACTCAAATTCTGAGAACAGTTGTAGCAAGTTCTTTGTCTGGTTCTAGTTCTAGGTTGTGGATTCTCCTTCCCTAGAGATGCTGCAAAGCCATGTGGACACAATCTGGAGTATTCCAGGGGATCCTTGAACAAGGGGATGGGACTGGATGGCCTCCAGTGGGGCCTTTCAGCCTGAACCATTCTGTCATTCTGTGCTTTAACCTGGCACTAAGTGTCCTTAAACCCCTCCTCCTGAGTCTGCTGGGATGTCACTGATGTGCATTTGCCACCCGCAGTTTCCTCTCTGCAAGCCCAAAGGCAACAGGAACAACAGTTAATTTCTAGCACAGAAGAGTTTTGATCTTTAGTTATCCCACAATAAACTGTCTAGAAGTCTTTCCAAGTATCATATCAATATAATTACTGCACAATGAAACATTTCCCTTCTCGATTTAATGAGGTGTCCTTTCCAGTCCTTTCTCAAAGTTCCCTCCAGTGCCTAAAAGGGCTCCAGGAGAGCTGGAGAAAGGACAAGGATGTGGAATGCCAGGACACAGGGAATGGCTTCCCACTGCCAGAAGGCAGGGTTAGATGGAATATTTGGAAGGAATTGTTCCCTGGGAGGGTGGGGAGGCCCTGGCACAGGGTGCCCAGAGCAGCTGTGGCTGCCCCTGGATCCCTGGAAGTGTCCCAGGCCAGGCTAAATTGGATTTAGAGCAGCCTGGGGCAGTGAAAGGTGTCCCTGCCATGGCAGGAGTGGGACTGGGTGAATTTAAGGTCCCTTCCAACCCAAAGCATGGTGATTCTATGATTCAGTCCTCTGTGTAAGACAGCAGAAGAGCAGGATTGGAGAGCTCAGACAAGGAAGGGTTTTACCTGTGTAGTCCTGTTCCTGCTCTCGTGAAGGAGCAGCTCCTCTGACAGCAGCAGAGTCCGGGCTGGGTTGCAAAGATCCAGGGGCTACGTTTGGATGAAAAAATAAAAAAAAAACAAAAAAACCAGAAAACAAAAGAAACAGTCAAATCTTCCAGTGGAAGTGTGAGATACACTTTCCACCCACCAAACCCACTTTGTCTTCACTTTGAGCTGTAACTCACTTGGAGAGAAGCCACCCTGCACTGTGCTCAGGACAGAATGTCTGCAGTCCAGTCAGAGTCAGAGGAGAAAACACAGCCCTGCACTCACACCTGTGTCAGCCCCAGCTGTGAGAAGACAAGCAGCCCTTGCCTCTGACAGGGGCTGCTCTACACCGAGGGGTTACGGGTGTTTGTCAGCAGGAAGCACAACCGCCCTGCTGGCACGCCACTTTCCCACGTCCCATGGGCGCCAGTATTTGTACCCGATGGTGTGCATCCCTCTCAAAGCAACTTGCAAGAATTCCTGTCCCTTGCCACGCCACACCCAGCTCCCCAGTCAGTGCTGGAGAATGGGACAGGTTCACATGTCCTGAGTGCAGAACCAACCCTGCACCACCGGCCTGGGACCACCGCTGGGAGCAGCACAGTGGGAACAGGAGGGGATCTGCACAGGGCCCTGCATATAAGACAGTGCAAAGAGAAAAAGCAGCTCCTGAAGTGGCAGATTCCCAGGCACAATCCAAGATGAGTTTTGGGAGTAGGGAGGCAGAAAGTGCCTGTCGTGCTCCTACCAAAGGCCGACCATGCAGAGCCCAGGCAGGTGAACACAAGCTGAGGGGTCAGCCAGGTGCCAGCAGGGAGGAGGGAGGTGATCAAACACCTGCCCCCAGCTCCAGCCCAGCCCACACTGGCCTCAGGCAGCCCATGGCTCAGGCTGGAGTGACAGGGAATGTGGACCATGGTTTCAGCCCAGAGGAAGTCACCAAGCTGAGCTGAGGTGACAATGCCACTGCCACTGGCACGAGAAGACAAAGGGTTCCCCACAGGCTCAGAAAGGAAAGGATTCATAAGCAATGTACTAAAATACATGGAGCAGATGAGATTTTTGGGGTTCTGGCCATACGAAGGAAAAAATGAAGGACACAGAGGGAGTTAGAACTACTACCACCAAATTCAGGGCTGTTTTCTTAAAACAGCTCATGCATCCACAGAGGCAGAACATTCCCTGTTCTCTGAGCCATTACTGCTCTGATCCTTGTCCTCTGCTCTGGAGCCAGGCTGGGAGAGCTGAGGGTGTTCACCTGGACAGGAGAAGGCTCCAGGGAGACCTCAGAGCCCCTGCCAGGGCCCAAAGGGGCTCCAGGAGAGCTGGAGAGGGGCTTGGGACAAGGGATGGAGGGACAGGACAGAGGGATGGCTTCCCACTGCCAGAGGGCAGGGATGGATGGGATACTGGGGAGAAATTCTTCCCTGGGAGGATGGTGAGGCCCTGGCACAGGTTCCCCAAATTTCAGTGTGACCTCCAGCTAAACTAAAACCCCTTCATTTGCACACACTGACAGCACAAAGAACCCCCAAGAAGAGCCACACTGATCTGCAATTCCAAAGTTAGCTCTGAAGCCCAAAAGCTGGGACACCTCCCCCTGACCCAAGCAAGTACCAAAGGCCAGATTTGAAAGCTGAAAAGGAGAAAATAATCCAACATAGAGTTGCTTGGGCAGGACACAATTCCCTTTGAGACAGCCCCCGGCACTGTGCCAAGTACAGCCAGCTCCAGAGGAGAGCTGAGGATGCCAGCTCAGGATGACAGGGGATCCTGCTGGGAAGGAGATTTTTACATGGCTGCCTGGCCCCAGCCTGGGTACTGATCACATCCCAGCCCTTTTCCAGCTGCACTGACCTGCACAAATATGGGGAACACCAGCACTTTGGGAGCCAGGGTCACGTAGGTGCCGTAGGAATGGGGCATGTGAGGCCTCACTATGGTGCAGTTCTGGTAGTTTCCGTAGCTCTTCATGGTCTGCACAGTCTTCATCAGCCTGGATTTCTTCCCAGAGCCCATGTGGGATTTCCCTTTACAGCCATTCCCTGGATGGACACAGAAGGCAGAAGGAAACACAGAATGAGGAGGGAGCTCCACCTCTGACCACTCCAGCTTGGTCCTGCTCTCCCAGGCTGAAGGAGGGCATGGAAATCCCGGGGAACTGCTGGAGTCAAGAGCTGCAGGGACAGGCATCACCCAGCTATCCAGGTGTCCCAGGGATTCATGAAATGACAGCACTGATTCCATTTTTTCTAATGGGAAACAAAATGCCCCTGGGTGGTTTTGCTCCAGAGCCGCTTGCTTGGCAGCCTGAGGACTTCAGGGGTGCCACCAGCAGCACAGACATGGCTGGGAAGGTACAAACAGGACCCCAGGGAGGCCACAGCAAGCTCTGCCTCAGGCCAGCACATCCCACCAGGTGCTCTGCCCTCTGATCTGCCCTCGTGAGTCTCCACCTGCAGTGCTCTGTCCCATTTTGGGGCCCAGCTCAGGAAGGACGTGGAGCTGCTGGAGCGAGTCCAGAGGAGACATCAAGATGCCCCAAGGGCTGGAACTCCTCTGCTCTGGAGCCAGGCTGGGAGAGCTGGGGGTGCTCATCTGGAGAAGAGAAGGCTCCAGGGAGAGCTCAGAGCCCCTTCCAGAGCCTAAAGGGGCTCCAGGAGAGCTGGAGAGGGACTTCATTTTTATCCACACAAGTCCTGCCTGCAGGATTCTGGGCATGGAAGTTAGCAAAGTGCAGGAATATCATGACATGGGGCAGTGGGTTAATCACAGTTCTCAGAAGATACTGAGATTGGAGATGTCAGAGAAAGAGGTAGAAGTTACAAACACATTCATGGCTGGGATCAATCCCTGCTGTTGCCAGCAATGGTTATTCAGACATTGGGTGTATTTATAAAGGATGACATCACTGTTCATGAGGCTGGCATCACACCATCCTCTGTTTTTCAGCATTACATTCTGGGGCTGGAAAAGGTCTGAGCAGCCTGACTGGTTTTCAGTCTGTCCCTCTTTCCTGAAGAGAGTTATCCTCACTCAAAGGGAGGGATTACAGGAGGCTTTCTCCTGCACACTCCCACCTCAGCTGCTTGAGCAGAGCCCAGACCACGTCCTGCTGGACACCAGCAACCTGTGCTCTGCCCTAAGACTCACAGGCAACAGATCCAACAGGAACTGAATGGCTCTCTAACCAAAAATTCACATCCTCAAAAGAAACCCCACTGAAAAATCAATATATTTCCTTCCTCCCTCTTCCTGTAGCTGATGAACCGAGCCAGCTCGGGGCTGCAGGCAGAGCTTTCCACTGGGATTGAACATATCCAGGTGAGGAGTTGGAGCATTCTCCTTCTCCCCCACAGGGATGTCTCAGGAACAGGAGTGAGCATCCCTCCTGCAGCTCCCTGGGGACCCCCAGCATCCCTCCTTCCCTCCCTGCAGCTGCCCCAGAGCTCCTGCTCCCACCACAGCAGCTTTTTACCCTCGCACAGTAACAGGTGCCCAGAACCTTCCCAGGCAGAAATGAGTCAAAACACTCCTGACCATGGCCTGGGGCAGATAAGGTCTCGTCCAAAGCAAATACACAAACCTGCCCAGCATTACATATTCCATTAAGTATTAGGAAATAGCACATTTACTCCCAGATAAAGGCAGCAGAGCCAGCCAGCGCTGGGCTGGGAAGCTAGCTCAGCTGTTTACTGCTGGCTGGAGCAGCTGCCTTTGCTAGGGGGACCCTCATGACCTAAGAGGTTGTTTCCACCTCTAAGTGCATTAATCCTGACATTTTCCCTGTTCCCCTTTTCCTGGTTGCACTGCCAGATAACATCGAAGCACAAGAGACAGCTCAGCACAGGGCAGATAAAATCTGTCTGGGCTGTTCAGGATTTGCTTTTGCTCTTATCCCTAAATCACCTCGTTTTATCAGAGGAAATAATCACCTGCACAGGTCTTGGCACAGAAACACACCCAAATGTCAGCTCCTGTCACTGGGTGGGCAGCCCTGTGCTGCCACACTTCATCCCTGCTCAGGTTAACTGCTACCTTCCTCCCTCTGAACTTAACATTAAATAATTAAAAACAGCTCCATAAAAACCCAAAATTTGTTATGGGAAGAACCCCAAGCCTTTCAGATCCCACCCCACTGCAAGAACAAATCCCCGTGGTCCAGCTCATCTTTTCACAGGATCCACAAACAGAAGGAAAGAGCTGCAATTATCCATGGAACAAAACATCCCCTGCAGTTGAGAGTGGAAAATTCTCCTGGCTGCAGAGCTCCAGGGCTGGGAGCACCCGAGGCATGGGGGCCTGGCACCCCCAGTGCTCCCTCCTGCTCCCCAGCACTCTCCCCATGGCTTTGCCAGCCCCACACTTGGCTCTCTGGACACTGCCCCACCTCAGAGGCAGCACCAAGGTTTCCAGCTCTTCTTCCCTCACTAGACAGGGAATGCTGAGAGATTCACACTCCTCCAAGAGCTCAGCTCTACTAGGGATACACAGCTTATCCTGAGAGCATCCAGACAGGACAGGCTACAAGCACAGCCTCCCAAAGCTCCCAAATCCATGAGCAGACAAGGGGTATTTCCACATGGACCCGGATTCCTGCAGTGCCCAGCCCTGCCACCCACCTCAACCCACTCTTCCCACAAGTCCAACCATCCCCAGGGAGCTCCAGGCATCCCACACACAGCTGTCATAGGTGTGGTTTATGTTATGAGTTTATGTTTCAAAGTTTTTTTGAGGAGAGTTGGCCCAGAGACTTTGCAGCAACCCAGGGCTTGAATATTCCCCAAACCTGGCACAACCAGCTGCACTACTGCTGGCACTGATGTGAGCCACAGCCACCCTCACTCCTGTGGCACTGAAGGGAGTCTCAGAGCAGGGGATCAGCTCTCCCAAGCAAGGCCTCATGGATGAGAAAGGAAACATGTCACAGATGGGCCCACAGACACGTGGGGAACCGTGATGCTCAGAGCTCTCACACTTTGTGTTCTCACCCTGCCCTGGCGGGAAGTCCCCACCAGCAGCTCTCTGTAAGCTCCCACAGACCTTCTCACATGAGGCTCACCCTCCCCTCCGTGAGCCACGCTCCCCTCTGCTTTTGGGTCTGAGTCACAGTGGAAAAATGATCCCACCCAAAATCCCTGGGCTGCTGCTCCTGCCCTCAAACCATGAGCAGGGCTTTTGCAGGGAACGGGACAAGGATTTGATAGTGCCAGGAAGACCAGTTAGAGCTGGGTGCTCTGAGCAGCACTCCCAGCACAGGGACAACTTACCCACAGTAGTGTTGTCCTCTTGATAAACGGGCCTCAGCAGCTGTAAGGGACAGAGGGGACACGGTCACCTGCAGCAGGCCTCAGATACAGAGACAACAAAAGTTAACATGCCAAACCCAGCCAAGCCAAAGCACTTCAGAGAGGGGAGAAAACATTTTTGCAGCGGAAAATGAGAGCAATGACTTGCAGTGTGGTCTTGTGCAGTGGGAACACTCCCCACATCCTCCCCATATCCCTGGGGTGAGCCCTGAGGGGAGGCAGCAGGGAAATATTTTAGGAAAACAGTGAAAGCTCCACCAAGGGACAGAGGTTTGGCTTGTAAAATTGGCAAATATTTAGACATGATGCTGGATAAGACTGAAGCAGGGGCCAGGAGAGGCGGCAGCACAGAGCCACGGGCAGCCCCTGAGCCCTACCTGGCTGCCGGGGTTCAGAGGAGCCAGGATGATGTAGTTCTGGTCTGCAGCAGAGGGCACCCGGGACAGGGCTGGCAGGGTGTTCTGACCCCGCTTGCCCAGCTCCGTGTACCTGTCCCAGGTGTGCAGCCCCAGCCCCTCGGTGCCATCGTAGAGGATGTGGCAGCTGCGGCGCTGCTCCGCCTGCCTGGGGCCGTTCTTCTCCCGCTTGTTGGGAGGGGACTGCAGGTCGTAGGAGGATTTGCAGGAGGATCTGCGGGTCATGCCCTCATGGGCCGGCTTCACCTGAGGCACCAGCCTCCACACCAGGAGGATGATCTCCGTGGGACAGTTCCTGGGAGAGATGGGGTGGGGAAATCAGGGCTGCAGCACCCGTGTCCAGACATGAGCCTTGCAGCCCTTCCTCCCTCCAAAGCCTCTGCCCCTCTCCCACGCTCCCCAGCCGCCCCATCCTTCCTTCCCCTCCAGAGAATTCTTTCCTGCATCCTTCCTTCTCCTCCAGGGAATCCTTTCCCAGTGTCCTGAACCCCTCAGAGCTTTCCCCTTCCCACAGTCACTCAATGCTCCCACTTCCCTGCTCTGGGCTCCTCCAAACCACCTCTCCCTGCCCTGGGGTTTTTGGGAAACACTCACCGGATTTCATGTGCCAGCTCCACACATTTCCAGTGCTCCACAGGCTGCTCGTTCAGCTGCAGCACCGTGTCCAGCTGCTGCAGACCTGCCTTCTCTGCTGGGCCACCTGAGAGGGACAAATTCCAGTTACCTGCCAAGCAGGAGGCTGACTGGGAGGGGGAGGAGAAGCTCTGGAGCTTGGAGACACCCAGAGAGCTCCGCAGCTCTTACCACTCATTCCCCCAAACCCCATCTGACACCCATACCCAAAAATAAAGTGGGGTCAGCCAACCTGGAGCTTCACCTTGAAGCACATTCACACACACAGAGCACCAGGATAGAGCCATCAGTGCTCCTTCAGAGCTACTGCATGAACTTCTCATGTTTCCTGGGGTGCAGTGGGGAGCAACAGGGCACACTGGAGACACCAGTCCATCCCACAGGTCCACAGCAAGAGGACCTACTAAGGGAACTGAGGATTCCCACAATCCTGCTCCCCTCT
Organism: Tichodroma muraria; assembly: GCA_013390105.1. NCBI lineage: Eukaryota > Metazoa > Chordata > Aves > Passeriformes > Sittidae > Tichodroma > Tichodroma muraria. The sequence continues at coordinate 59,720 of WAAG01057971.1, read as the reverse complement.
GACCTGTTTTCCCCCCAAATGATTTCTGAAGGTCACCCAACCAGACAGTTCTCAGGCTGGAGAGGGAAGGGAACAAAATCTCTGCAAATTACTGCAAAACACTGCCAAAATAGTGACACAGTGCTAACCCAGTGGCCTCTGAGCCCATTAGAGGCAACAGAGAATTCATTTAATGAAGTTTCTTGGAGGTACACAGAGTCCTGCAAGGTGTGGGAGCTCCAGAATCACAACCAGCTCTGGGAAGCAAAAAAGGATCAATAATTCATTCAAATCAAGAGGGATGAAAAGGATCCAATCTCTTACCAGAGTCCACTGCCTGCACACGGACTGGAGAGTCACAGCAGATTGTGAAGCCAAAGCCATCACTGCCCCGAGGGATCGTGATCTGCAGGGAGACACCGGAGCCGCCTGTCAGGTGGGAGAGCAGCCACTGTGTGTGATGGTCCCCCCTCACTCCCACCCTGTCCCACAGCCTCTGGAAATGCTGGCACATGGCATTTTAGAGATGGGGAAGGGCTGTGCTAAAAGGCAGTGCCACTTCAAGCCAAGGGTCTCTGGAACGCCACAAAAGGAGCGTTTATTTAGCCCACAATCTGCTCCCAGCTCTTCCAAGTGTAAGGAATGGTCTGAGAAGCCATTGGAAAGGAAAACCTGGCAGTCTGGCCCTGACACTGACTTCTCTAAGCAAGTCACTTAAACATTTCATTTCCTGTTGGAGAATACAGAAATAGCAGCTCTCCCCTGCTCCGGAGGGAGCTGCGAGCTCAGCACGCTCCTGTCCTCCAGACATCTGTGTGCATCACCCCCTTCCCTGGGCTGAGTGTGTTTTCCCTCACTGAGTTTGGAGAGGATGGATGCTGGGTTGATTTAGGCTCATTTCTCCTCCTGATTTGAGGAGCATTGAGCTTATTAATAAAATGATGCTTATTTTTTGATGTTGGCTTCCAGCAGCAGCTCAGCGTGACACATCCTGTAAATACCTGATTAGCCCCCAAGACATTAGTCAAGATGCTTGTTTTACTGACAGAGAAAAGAAAATTAAAAATCCGACATCTGACTTGTATTATTTTGAGAACAAACAGGCAGAAGGAAGATGAGGAATTCAGCAAAAGTTGCCAAGGAGGTGATATGGTTCCTCACTCCTTTACCATGGGAGGGAAAAGCAGCGAAATTTCATTTCCGTGCACCTCGTCCCTGCGTGATTGCTCAGCATAAAATCAGGCTTCAAAAGAGAAACTGGCTTGCCCTGGCAGGATGAAAACACAGATCCAGTCCCACTACACTGACTATTGTTCTCTCTGGAGTTTGCTGGTTCCTCAAAGAGGTGGCTATGCACCTTTGAATGAATCTCACAGCTCAGTCCAACCAGGAGTTGGACTCCATGGTCCCTGTGGTCCCTTTCAGCTCAGGATATTCACAGGATAATCACAGGCAGTGATTGCCCATTTTTTGCCCATTTTTGCTGTCATGCACAGAACTAAAAAACTATGAGCATCTGCCATGAGCTTGGAGGTGAGTGGGGAGGCTTGATGTACCCAAATTTTGCCAAAAAATGCAGGGTAGATTTTCAAAATAAAGACCTGAGGAGGTCTAAGAGACAAAGCAGAGTCAGTTATTCAGCCAAGGCAGAGCAGCTTTCCTGCACGAGATGGTCACCACAGCCCTGGCAAGAAGAGGGCAGTCGGGTTTGGAATTCTGCTGCTTTTGTAATTTCCAATATTTGCTGATCCCCACAGCAGCTTTGGAATAACCTGAACGATGAGCTCAGGAGCTTCTCAGGGAGAAGCTGACCCTGAGCTGGGAGTCCCAATCCAGACCATGGAGGGAGTATTTCTTTGAAATGCAGGAGACTGGGAAAAGAGAGACTGCAAGACGGAAAAGCAGCACCTGGCATTGTGCACTGGGAGAACTGGAACCAGCACAGTGAGCTACTCCTCAGGAAACAAGTGATGTTGGCTCCCAAAAACACTAAAATCATTTAAAAAGAGGCAGTAGCAGCCTCCTGTGCCTGCTTCTTCTCTAGTGAGGGGGAAAAATTAAGGCAACACCTTGCAGCTTAACACTGTTACCGTTAACATCCTACCTGTAAGTTGTACAGTAAATATATTTTTTTATATTTACATGTATTTATATATTTTAATAATGTATATCTATTTAAAAAGCACCCCTCTCTGCCCATTTATCCACTGCAGCAATAGGCAGAGACCAGCCACAGGCACCCATGTGAAGATGCTTTCCTTCTATCCTCACTATAATTTACAAATTATACCGATATCAAGCCGATGCCTCACAAGCAGCACCCACAGAACCCAGCCACGGCAAGAGAACTCCCAGACACCCAGAAATCTACCCAAGGCTTGCAGCCACACGCTGGCACAGGGGTTCGTGCCAGGGGAGATACAGACCTGCCTGTACCTCCGCTCCGAGCACACCTTGCAGAGTCCATTGAAGCGGTTCATGGCTGGCACCCCCGAACCGCCGCAAGCCCATGAAAACGCCGCAGCTCCCGCAGCGATCCCGGACTCCTCGCAGCGCACGAGCGTGGAAGGAGCCCCAGTCAAACTGGCATGACCGCCCATGGGAACCCAGCTCCCGAGAAGAATGGCAGGAAGCCACCTTTCACCTCCCCAGCCCCTGTGAGCGCTGTATGCCGCTTTACGATAAGCCAGAGGCTTCCTGAAAACCCTCACTGACGAGGAAGGGAGAGAGTTTTATATTAAAATTCCTGTCAACTCTTTAGTATTCCCTAGTCTCAGCCCTGTTGATGTGGCTTTTGTTCCCGTGGCATTCTTCAGGCGCACGGAGCACTTTGTTATTGCGACGTTCTCACAAACACTTGGAGGATGTTTGAGCGGCATTTCACAGGCACTGGCTGTGAGAGCCTCACTCCGTGAAAGACATGACTCCCTGCTCATTAAAAAAATCAGAGGTTTGGGTTTATAGAAGCAAAAAAAAAAAAAAAGAAAAAGCACAGTTTGTTTTTGAAAGCACAGACCCAGAGGATATGCATGTCCCTGTGCTTTGTGCTTGTAAAGTCACTGAAGGGGGAGCATCAAGGTCAGCTGAGCTGCATCCATGGTGAAATTTGGGAATTAAAGGCCAAGAGGAACTCTGAGCACAGCCAGCAGCAGGATACCCAGCAAGGCTCAGCTGCCCCACTGTCAGAGTTGGGCGCAACTCCTTGGAGATGGGGTTCCAGCAGAGAAGAAAACACCTTCCACAGTCCTACAGCGAGATGGAAAAGGAGGAAAGGCTGGAGGGAACCCACAATCCAGGTTCTCTTGCACAGCAGCCGGGGTGGCAAGGCCAGGGAGGCCAGGGAGGGAGATGAGGAGCCCCAGCACTCCCAGGGGAGCTGCAGTGGCAGAGCCATCAGAGCATTGTCCCGGGCAGCCGCACTGCCAGGCTGGAGCTGGAGCTGGAGCTGGAGCTGGGGCTGGGGCTGGGGCTGGAAGGAGGAGCAGCCTTCCTTCCCAGCCACCACCTTTCAAGTCAGTGGCGACTGCCGGAGAGGAAGGGAGGAGAGGGGTGCTGGCTTTGTTTGTCTTGCTCAGCCCTGCGCCGTAAAACAAATAACTGCAAATGCAGCTGAGGGAAGCGCAGGGCGGAATTCGGCACAGATAAATCACGAGGCCGCCCGAGCCCCATTTCCGATGCAAACCATGTGTTTGTGTTCCAATTTCCCATCCTTGCCTCTCCTATAAATCACCCAGGCTCCACCATGGGCCTTTCCCTTCCCAGAGCACACGGTCCTGGAAAGAGGAGAGGAGCAGACGTGTCCAAGGAGCCCCGGAGCCGGGCAGGGGCATATGCTGTGGGGCAGGAGCCTGCCAGACCCAGCCCCACCATCCCAGGCAGTGCTGGTGCTTTGTCTTGAGTGGGAATACACTGGAAAAACAGGAGGGCCCTGAGGCAATGGGAATTAGCACCCAAATCACCCCCCTCCACCAGCTGGGGCCTGACTGGGGTAACAAATTGCCTGTGACAGCCACGGTGTGACAGGGAGGTGACAGAGCTCCCTCACCTCGGCATCACCCTCACTAAGACACTGTCCCTTGGTTCATCTGCAAACCCCTGACACAGGCACCCACATCTTCCCAGTGCTGGTGGGTCACAGCCCTGTCACACCCACCTTCAGCTGCTGCAGGGTCACAGCATCCTGGCTCTCCTGGGCTGCACTTTGACCTCCTGGCTTGACTTCTGAAATTACTTTAAAAAGAATTTTTGAAAAGGAAAGCCCCATGAGTGTGACAGCACATCTTACAATCCCACACTGCACATGAGGCCTTTACATGTCATGGGCACATCCCCTCCAGGCAGCAGCTCTGGGGTGGCTGCACACCTGAGACAGGCACTGCTGCCCCACCCTGTCCCGTGCCAACCTCTGCTCCTCCACACTCAGCACTGCAACACCAAGGCAGGAGAAAAAGCTCCCAACCACCCAGCACAGACCCCAGGGGCAGAGTGTGGCCACAGCAATGAGCCCCAAGTCTGAGAGGCAGGAGGCAGCATGAGGACAAGCCAAGCAAGAGGGAGAGATGTGGCTGCATTGTTGGGAGCCCCACAGAGCCTCAGAATTGAGGCTGAAGGGGAGAAGCAGGGACTGCTGAACCAGCCAGGATCTCCACCCCACAAGATTTTGGGACGCCAGTGCCCGCTGAGCACCACAGGGCTGAGCAGTGCCCGTGGGGGCACAGAGTGCAGCGGGGATGGGGCTGCTTCACACAGGCTCAGACACAGGAGTGACTCCTCTTCCAAGCCTTGTCAACACCCCCTGGAATATTGCCATGGTGGGACATACCTGTGCTCTGCTTCAGCCTCCTCATGGCCACCTTCAGGTGCTTGGTCCTGCCCAGATCCTCCCCGAGGAGGTAATACCAGCCACTGATCTCCTGTGGGGAGGGAAGCAGCTGTGCATGCAGGGGCAGATGCTCAGCCCCATTTCACCCAGCCAGGGCAGGAGCTGCCCCAGTTACAGCACACAGAGGTGCCCAGACCTGCTCACACACACAGTCCTTCTGTCAGCAACAGCTAAAATTCCATCCTCCCTGCAAGGGGGGAACAAGCAACACTGAAGCAACAAGATTCCAGGTTTTTAGAGGGATATCTAGCAGTCTCATGCAGCAGCCAGGGGACAGGACCTCATCTCAGCCTTGCTGAGGTCCCAGGAGCACCACAGTTTTAAAACAGCTGCACCTCTTCTGTCCAAATTTCAGAGAAGGCCATGCTCAAGCCACCTCTCACCCATCTCTCAGGCCACCACCACCACCAGCTCCCTTTTAGTCTCCTGCTGTGAAGAAAACATCCACACCTCTGGTGTGTAAATTTAAAAACTCAAGGAGCATTTGGACAACGCTCTCGGGCACTGGGTGGGATTGCCTGTGCAGGAGTTGGATTTAATGCTCCCTGTGGGTCCCTTCCAGCTCAGGATATTCTGTGAGCCCAGGGAATGTACTAACACTTCCATGAAACCCCTCCAGCTTGCTGAGATATTCTGCTGCCCGGGGACAGAATCCCTCCCTGCTGGCCACTGGGATGAAGCATTCCCATGCTTTGGTGGTCACTGGGAGCCGCTGGCCACTGGAGCCCTGCCCGAGGAAGGCAGAGCCAGCTGTACTAACGAGCAGCAGCCAGGTTGGGGCAGCAGCACTGTGACCAAACCCGCCGCAGCAGGGACAGGGATTCTGGCACAGAATTCCTGCAGGAACTGCCAAAAAACCTCTGTGTCTGCCCTCTGCCCATCAGCACACTGCTGGGAATCAGGCAGACTCCTGAACGTGTCCCACCATCACACCCGCTCACCCACATGTCAGATGTGACCCATGCCAGGCTGGCCCCATGTCCTGTGTCCTCCCCCTGCAAACTGGGCAGCCAGCATGTGCTGGGGACACCTCTGTGCACCCCCAATCGCTGCCACTCTGTGCCCGTGTCAAAGGGAGTGACATGCCCTGTGCCAGAATCCCTCTCCAACAGCCTCCCCACCCATCTCCAACAACCACACCAACTCCAGTCTCACATTGGCCATCCACAATGGAAGCAGGGAACTCCCTAGGCACCTTCTTCCACAGTGGGAAAAGCCTTTTTTCATCCACCCAACGAGCCCAGAGACCCCAGAGAGCCAGGCCCCAGCCCCACACCCTGCACTGGGACACAGAGGTACCTTGTCCAGGGACAGGAGGGACTTCACACCAAAGCTCATGCAGCCAATCAGTTTGCTCTGCCTGCAGGACAACCAGAGTTCAGGGACTGTCAGCACATGCCTGTTGAAGCACCAGATCCCCCCTTGCATCCCTTTTCAAGGAGTCCCCAACCATCCCTGCCCATGCTGGGCACCAGGCAGTGCCCAGGACGTGCCCCTGCCCCGTGGTTTGAGCAGACACGGTGTAACCACACGGCTCAGCTGCAGCAGGGCAAGGAGGAGCTGGGCTGAGGCACCCTGCTCACCTCCAGCCCACCTGGTGCTGGCAGGAGCTTGGCCAAGGAGGCAGGTGGCACTTGCCTGCGCTGGCAGCACAGCCTGCAAGGTGCCAGGCCTCTTGGTGCCCCTCGCTGCATTGTCCCCAGAGGGAGGGGAGATTCCAGCCCACTCCAGCCCCACCTGGCTTTGGCCAGCAGTGCAGGCACGAGTGGCTGCAGGGGTTTAAATACTGACCCAGCTGATGGCTACCAAGCAGCAGTGATGGCAACAGAGTGCCAAGGGCAGGGTTTCCTGACTATGGTGCTCTCCAGCACTGTCTGCCCATGAGTGTGACCCCATCCCTGGCCCAAGCTGTTGAGCAGAGCAGCCCTGAGGTCAGGGCCAGCCCTCAGGGCCCAGGGCCCTGGAGGAGCTCACATGGGGTGACCAGAGCAGGGGGCAGGGTCTCTGCCACAGCAGCCCCATCTGAAAAGGATCCTATGACAGTTGGCAGCCCCTTACCTGGAATTCCTCTCTCTGTTCCAGACTGTGACCAGGAGACGCTTCTGCTCATCCTCCTCTTGCACTGGGCTGTAACAAGAAGAGGGCACAGCCCATCAGCCTCCCCAGGAGCACTCAGCAAGGGCTGCCCTCACAGCCACAGACTCCTCAGCCTCCTCACAGCCAGGTCTTCTCCTCCAGTCTCTGCATAGAGCACTGCAGCACCTCCCCAAAGAGCAATCTGCTCATTCCTGACAGACACCTGCAAGGGGCTGTAACCTCTCCTGGGCAGGTGCAGGGACACCACTCATGCAGTTTCAGGGGGGAAATAATCTCACAGAAAGACACATCCAATATCAAAGGGTAAATGTAAGGAACAAGCCACAGTTCATGCTCTGAAACCACCACCCTGTGCCAAATCAAATGCTGCATGGGTCAGAGGGCTGGCACAGCCTCCTTCAGCCAGCAGTGACAAGCTCTACTCTAAGTCATGCAGATCCTTTCCCATGCAGAGACATGCTGGAGCTGTAGGAAACCCTTTTACCTTCCTCATTCACACTATTGCAGGTGCCAGGTCTAGGAAATGGAGTGTGTTTGTCCAACTCCTGCCCAGCAAGAAAACCTGAGCATGCAGGAGCAGCAGTGCCATGCTGTGTGTGCTGACAGCTCTGCAGAGCTCTGCCCAAAAGTTCAAGGCACTTCAGCTACAAGAACCAGCAGAATAATGTCTGTCACTCCTCATCTCATCAGCAGAGCTGCTCAGGCGTGCTGAGTGTTTATTAGAGATCACAAAGCAAAAGCAAACACAGGGTCTTGGCGTGGGGAGGGAGCCCCGGGACAGCGGCACGGGGTCCCCACTGCTCTGTGTGACACGGTGCTGAGGGATGGCCCAAAGCAGCCTCTGCCCTGCCATACTCACAACACAAAGTGCTCATGGAACACAGGATTTTTGCTGTCTGGCACAGTCTTCGTCTTTTGCCTGCACTTCCAGTCAATATCTGGCACAATGGACATCTTTGGGAGGAGAACAAAGAGCGTGTTAACATTCCCAGAGCACGCACCGGCCCCAGCTGCCGTGGCAGGAGACCGGCACAGGCACTTGTGCGGATGGCTGAGCTCAAAGATCCTGCTGAACCCGTGCTAACAGGTGGTTGGGATCACTTCACCCTTCTGCCTGTCAGTTAATTGCATTACAAAACTGCTTGGGGCAAGGGAGGGAGGGGAACGAGCAGAAAAGTCAAGGAGTGATGTACACAAGTGTGGCTGGTTGGGGTCTGACTCGCACCCCCTCTCAGGGGAGCTGCCTCCTGCACTGTGCACATCCCAGCAGGAGACCCACCCTGTGCCAGCTAACATCCCCAGCAGGCTTTGGGCACCCACGGGGATATTCTTGCATTGAATGGTTGCCCTCAGCAGGGTCCTGTCCTCCCCTTTTCTACTTTATACAGACACTGCCAAAAAAATCCCATGAGCTGTCCAATGCTGGGAAAAAGCCCAGCCAGCTCCCTGCATGCTGGGGATACTTTTCCAGAGCAGGATGGAGAAGGAAGGGGAAGGGACAAACAGTGCAGAGCAAGTTTGGAGGAGCCAACCACAAAATTCTCCCAAAAAAGTACAAAGCTCCCTGAGAAAGCCCCAGGAGAACCCACCTTCACATAGGAGTCGCATGCACGGCACTCCGTTCCCATCAGACCTTTTGCTTCCATGACTGGAAAGGAAATGAAACGGTCACATCCCAAAGCGGCAGGGAAGGCATCTTCCTACCCCACACTGCTCTGCTCCACAGGGTGATCCCTCCTCGTGGGGCAGAACCCTCTGGGTGCCCTCAGACAGGGACAGGGGTTTCTTCTACTTCCCCTTTAACACACCCGTGCTATAAATACAGGCTGGGGGTGAGGTTAGTGGCAGAGGCAGTTCAGCATCCGGATGGCAAATTGCATTCCCTCTGCCTGACTTCCCCCAGCCGTGCTCTCCCTTCCCTGGAGCCAAATGTATCATCCAGTTAAACATCAACAGCCACATCCTGACACTGCCCCGACGCCACTCGGCCCCACTGCTGCGACCCTGCAGCTGCCTGAGGCAAGGAATGTGCCAGGGATGTGCCAGGGATGTGCCAGGGATGAGCCAGGGATGTGCCAGGGATGAGCCAGGGATGTGCCTGGGATGAGCCAGGGATGTGCCAGGGATGTGCCAGGGATGTGCCTGGGATGAGCCAGGGATGTGCAGCAGAGCCTGGAGAGTACGGGATGGGCTGTGACAAGGCCAAGTTCCCTCATCACAAGCCCAGCAAGGCAGCAGTGGCTCTGCCCCTGCCACAGACAGATTGTGCTCTAATGAACACACCCAGTCCGATGGAAAGCCCAGGGCACAAGGGCAAAGGGGCTCTGAAAGCCCCTCTGGTGCTTCATGATTTGGTTTGTAAGGTTCCTCCAGGACAGCTTGCACCAAGGGCCTCCTTGTCCAGCCAGACCTGCTCTGGGGTTAAAGATCTTGGGATGGAGAATCAAAAAGTCAGATGGGTCACCCACATCACCCCACAGCCTCCTCCTGCCCACACTGAGTACCCTGAGCATCCAACATGTGCAGCTCCAGACCCTGAGCCTCCTTTGACCCCTTGCTGGACCATTTCCATTTCTCCAGACCCTCTTTTGGAGTCACCATCAGAACAAAACCATCACTCACACCCAGCTCATGCTGGGGCTGCTCCAGATCGAGGGATTTGGGTAAAGCCTGTGCCAGACCCTCACACAGATGTTTCCCCAAAAAAAAGAGATAATTCTGACACTCCCATTGGCCTCTCTGATAATCACCATCAAAACACTTTCATTGAAAAAATATTGCTGGTGTTAAAAACTGCAGTATTTGGAGGTAACAGAACAGTTTGGAAATCCTTGCAAATATGGCAAAAGGCAGAGACAAAGAATTTCAGACTTTCCTTTCCAAATTGTATTTGCCCTTTTCCTCTTCACATGGAATAAAAGAGAAGTAATTTATACACATGGGTGCAAACACAGTGTTCACCCTGAAATGAGGGTCTCTGGAAATTTCAGTTTGGTCTCTTAATCAAAGAGCTCCCAGTTGTGCCACTGCACCACAGCGTTGCTCCCAACAGCTGCCACAAAGCTCCAAAGAGCTTCAAGGAAGAGCATGGAAGTGCTGTCCCCACCACCAGCCCACTGTGACCAGCCCAGTTTGGGATGCCCCAAGGACACACTCACCATGCAGCACCAGCGTCCGGCCCCGCACTTCGATGGACAGCTTCAGCTGGCCTGGGGACAGGAGAGGACAGGCTGGAGGACAGGCTGGAGGACTCACCCCGCCCACAGCTGCAAGGCTCACACAGGGCCAGACACATCCTGCCTTCCCACCCTGGGCAGGGTGCTGAGGGGGAACATCCCCGCTCACAGAGGGTCAGGCTGGAGATGAGCACAGTCTGCCAGCACTGAAAGCCCCCCAGGACCCAGCCTCTGTGCAGGAGGTCAGGCTGGGAGAGCCAAGGTGTGCCCTGCTGAGCGAGGGCACGGGACCCAGGGCAGCACCACTGCTCTGCCCACCTGCTCGCACCCTTTGCCTCGCTTTTCCGTGCACTGGCAACTCTGCATCAGCCCAAAAATCCCCCCACAAGGCTCAGACTGATACGAAGACTCAGCCCATGGTGCTTGTCAGGGTCTGGGTGTGATGGTTCAGGGGTGCAGGGTGAGTTGCCTCCCCTATGATTGTCCTCCCAAAAGGTTCCCAGGAGCTGGGCCTGCCAGCCTCAATAGGATGTGCAGATTTTAATGGCAATGGCAAGGGTCTCTAATCATGTAACTGTTCTGGATTAATAAAAAACTAAACATTTCTCAACACCCCCGGAGAATCCAAGGACTGAAACCATCACTGCTACAATGCTTCCCTTAGTTCAAAGCAAAAGATCCCATTTTCACTTCTTCCCCAGTTTACAAAACACAACAAATGAGTAAACATCATTTACAGGCAAGTAAACATAATGTACAGACACATGAACATCTTGCAAGTTAAAACCCAACATTTCATTTTGCCAAAGACACACCCAAGGACTCAGGCTCACTTGGGAGGGGATATCTGATGGGATTGTTTAACCTGAAACAATTCAGAGAACACATTTTTCACTCAAAAAAAAAAAAAAAAGGCCCAACCTCTGAGCAGCTCACGTGTGCCCACGTGTGCATGGAAACGTGGAAATGGTTTCTGTGTGCATTTGTACAAGTGCAAGGTGGGAGAGTAAGGACAGGAGCCGGGTGGGACGAGTCAGGACAGCTCTAACACTGGTTTGCAACAGGGAGAACGCTGTCCCCCAGTTTCATCCTCCCACTCCAGGCTTTGGGCACGAAGTTGGAACCCCTCTGCTATCTGCAGATCTCTGAGGCCGTGGGAATCCTCTGCCTGCTCCACTGTTAGCACACAACAGATGTTACAACAGGAAAGGAAACCACCTCGGTGAAGCCAAGCATGAGGAGGAGTCAGGGGGAATGAAGGGAGAGGGGAAGGAGAAGGGAAGTTTTTGTGCTAGGTGATTTGGGGGGATGCCAGTTTGGGGACTGTCCTGCCCTGGGGATGGCTGGGGCTGCTCCTGGGGAGCTCAGGGGTCAAGGCTTTGCACAGTGAGGAGTAGGGTCACCCCGGCCCCGTGCTCCGTGTGTGCCACTGCTGTGGGGACAGGGCCCCTGGCACAGGCTGCCCCAGCACCAAGGAGAGGAGAGCAGGGAGAAGAGAGGCAGGTCTGCCTTTTTGGCCATAGTAGGGTTTGGGAGTTTAGGTGCTCTCTGTGAGGAACAGAGGATGTTTCCCTCTTAATGCATTTGCTCCTGAGTGTCTCCCAAGCACATGAAGGGACAAATCACAATCCCCACCACGTCCCAGCCCCTGTCTGGCCCCTGCTCAGGTTTGGCTTTTGTAGGGCCAAGATCAGAGAGAGAAGCTGCTCCTGGAAGAATGATCCAGCCGGAGCTGGTGGGAGGGATTTGCTGTGCCAAGGCTGGTGCTCAGACAGAGCTGGGACACTTTGTCAGATGAGCAGAGCAGTGACCTGGTGCCAGGCCTGGGTAGGCAGGAACACAATCCCTGTCAAGGCAGGTTCATGGGCTGCATTCCCACCTCAATCCAAGTGCAGAGGGTCAGAGAAACCTTTTCCCCTGGATTTATCTCCTGATATATCCCTAACAAGAACTGAGGGAAACAAGCCCCAGCAGGGAGGCCCTGATACAGCTTGTTCAGGTCCTCTCTGTTAAATAAAGTTTAATATAAATTAAAGTAAGTGGAGAAGAAGGGCAGAGGGGGAACCCACATGCAGCTCCTGGGTGAACATCCCATGACAGAGCAGGACTCATCCAGGCTTGCAGGGATGTAACACAGAGAGCTCCCAGCCCCATCCATCTGGACCTACGGGGCCAGGAGAGGCAATTCATGCCAAGGAACAAAGCTGGCACAAGGAGAACAGGGGAAAATTGGCATGAACAAGCACAAGATGGTAATCAAACAGGTTCCCACCCATGAAAGAAGTTTTCCAGGCTAAGGCAGGGGACAGGGCAACCTTCTATGGGAGCAGACCTAGCAGGGAAACCTGTTCCTTACCGACGGTCTCCGACAAACGGAAAATTTGGGGTTCTTCTTAAATGCTTTTCTGCTTTACTGTAGGAAAAACGTAGTGTCGCCCCTGGCTGGGACAGCCAAGAACCATCTGTGCAAATGCCAGTGGGGATTCCTGCCAGAGGACACAGTGACAGATCCTGCCTGGGCGGGAGGTCCCCATGGGCACAAGGCATCCCAAAATCACCATCTACAATCTCTGCCCTGGCACCAGCCCTCTGGAACACTCCCCTGGTCACCTTCAGTGAGAGGGTAGTGCTGGCCCTGACCTGCCAAGCTCTGCAGCTCAGAGCACAACTCCACATCTCAACAGTGATGCTGAGCCCTTGAGGGGAACTCTGGCTGCAGAGATGATGTTTGGCCTGGACTTGGTTACAGAGCCAGGAGACATCACAAAACCCACATTATTTGGCCCATATCCTATTGACAAAGGCAGGAGGATTTCAGCTTCCAGGCTGTCCTCAGCTGTTTGGCACTCAGAATTCCAAAAGGGGAAGGAGCAGCATCCCTGGGAAGGGGCAACATCCCTAGGAAGGAGCTCACTGCATGACCGCCTGCCCTGCTCACGAGAACGAGAGAAACTTTGAAAGAAAACAAAACTGCTGCTTAAAAAGCAGCACCCAGACAGGGCATCCAGCTGCCCTGTGTGTGATACTGCTGCCCAGCCATCACACACCCCCAACGGCCAGAACATCCACAAGACAACCAAATTCCCTCGGGGCTCGCAGCCGAACCACGGCCGGGCCATCTCCACCCGCAGAGCCACCGCTGCCAGGGGCCACTCAAACGCACGCCGCACACCTGGGGCAGCCACAGCAAGACCCCCAAGGAGCAAAAGAGAAACTGTGGCTCTGCCCTAACGGGGTTACATCTCCAGGCAGCCCTGTGTCCATCCAGAACGAGCTGGGCACGGGACACTTGGGAGCGCTTCCCACACCGCAGCGGCTGAGCCGGGGCTCGGGGCGCTCCCGGTTCCGGGCATTATTGCGGCTCAGCGAGGCAGAAGCTGCTGCCCGGCCCTGACTCCTTCGAGGAGCAGCTCCCCAGCCGCTTCCCACGGCACCCCGGCCGGGGTGGCAACCCCCGGGCTCCCCGAGACGGGGCTCCGCGCTTACCGAACGTGCTGAGGCAGAAGGAAGCTCCCAGCAGCGGACCGGCCCGGCGGGAGCAGAGCGAGACCCTGAGCACATTGCCGGGCTCCATGGCGCGACACCTCTAATTAGGAGCTGCAGTAATTGGAGCCGTGCCTGCCGGGCCCGCAGGGAGCAGAGTTTCCACGGGACACGGAACAACCGCCGCAGTTTGAATGGAGCGGCTCCCATCGGCCCCGCGGGTTTGAACGGGGAACGCACCTGTGGCCACGTGCCAGGGCGGGGACAGTGCCAGGATGGGGACAGTGCCAGGGCGGGGACAGTGCCCTGCCCGACCCCGCGGACCCCGGAGCCGCGGCCACCCTGCCGATGGTGCCCCAGGAATGAGCTGCAGGGGAAAGGGGAAACCCTCCCTGCTGCCAGCAATCCCTGGGACTGCCCGTGCGGGTTTGCGGGCACACTCTCAGCTGTTTAAGGAACTGTCCCACCGCAGCAGCGCGGGGCAGGAGCATTCACAGCACCCTGGGGACATTACTTCAGGCAGAACTGGGAGCAGGCAAGGAGGGATGGCAGGGAGCCGGGAAGGGGGGATGAGTGACCTGCTTGGCTCTCATGTGACAAAGAAAGAGGCACGCATCTTATGGGGTCACCCTGCAAGAGCCCAGAGTAGCCCATTCCATCAGCTAGGAGCTGGTGATGCACCCACCGGCTCTGGGTGCTGCACCTCAGCTCACCGGGAGGTACCAGAGCTGAGAGTCAGCTCCAGAGGGTGTGGAGGAATGATGGAGATGGTTTCTTGGGGGGAAAAACTCTCCCCAAAGGTTGTGCTGTCACAGAACTCTCCGGGATGAAAAAGAACAAGATCTCCTGTACAGCCCAGGCTGCTGGACACACACCCCCACCACCCCTGCCCGTGGTGGCCCCTCCACACAGCCCTGGCCAGGGCTGAGCCCCCGGTGGCCCACAGCCCCTCACTCACCTTTCCCTTTCACTCGGGCATGGCTGATCCTCCTCCTGCTCCCCGAGGCTCCCCGCCGGCCCCGTGCGGGGGATTGTCCAGCCCCGTGTGACCCCCTGGTCACTGCTGGCAGGTGCTCCAGCACCGGGGGACTCTGCCCTGTCCCTGCCAGGAAAAGAGGAGATGAGAGCAGGACACGGCAGGACAGGGAGCAGGGACACCAGGGACATCACAGGTTCTGCTGTACCCTCAGTTTTGCCTACCACAGGGGTTTGTCTCCACCTTGCCCCAGCCTTCCCCTGTGAGCACAGGGGAGAGGAAAGATGGCAATTCACTCGATGCAGTGTCACAGCAGGAGACAGACCCACGCTCAGGGGGAGTCATCCCTGGCAGGAGCCCCAGGAGCTCAGCAGCCCTGGCCATGTCCGTTCCCATCCAACACAGCAAGTGCACCCCAGAGGCTCTGCTCAGCACAATTTTATTTTATTTAAAACAGATGACCAATCCTGTCAGGGCTTTATTAATCTGTAAGCAGCTGTCCAGGACACTGGAGATGCTGCCTTGAACTGGGTGTTCAGGACAGGCTGAGAATCACAGAATGGTCTGGGTTGGAAGAGACCTTAAAGACCATCCAGTTCCATGCCTGCTTCAACTATCCCAGGCTGCTCCAAGCCCCATCCAACCTGGCCTTGGACACTTCCAGGGATCCAGGGGCAGCCACAGCTGCTCTGGGCACCCTGTGCCAGGGCCTCCCCACCCTCCCAGGGAACAATTCCTTCCCAATATCCCATCCATCCCTGCCCCTCTGGCAGTGGAAGCCATTCCCTGTGTCCTGTCCCTCCATCCCATGTCCCCAGTCCCTCTCCAGCTCTCTTGGAGCGCCTTTAGGCCCTGGAAGGGGCTCTGAGGTCTCTCTGGAGCTTTTGCCAGGCTGAACACCCCCAGCTCTCCCAGCCTGGCTTCAGAGCAGAGGGGTTCCAGCCCTTGGAGCAGCTCTGGAGCCTCCCCTGGACTCACTCTAACAGCTCCTTGTCCTTCTGTCCGTAGCCCCAGAGCTGGACACTCTTGCAAGACTCTGGCTCAGAGCCAACTCCAGCCCACCCCTGCTGATGTGCTGGGGCTCAGAGGAGGCTCCATAAAAGGGGAAATTGGATGCTTTCTCCATGCCCAGGACCCTGACAAAGCCACGGCAGCCCCAGGCTGGTCCTTCTCACTCACAGCCATCAAAACCTGCCAAAGGATCTGATGCTGAGACAGACAAAAGTTCACAGATCCAGAACTGGGAGCCTTGGTGGAGAGACCTCCCAGCCACAGCACAGAGCACAGAGGAGCCACCACAGCCCAGTAACTGCAGAATCAGAAACATCTGCCCAGGCTTCTTCCACAGAGATGAGCAGGGTAGGATTAGTGCAGCAGAGGTGTTTTACACTTCCCTTAACACAGAGCCAGCTGTGGAGTCCCAGATTAAGTCTCTCGAAGGGCAGTGAGGCAGAGCAGTGTCCCTCACCCCTGATGGAACCACATACACAGCAGCTGTAAAAGCAGAAGAGCCTGACCTGGGATTTTGGTGCCAGGATGTGCCCCTCAGCCCCGTGCCAGTGTGTAGCAGGAAGGACAGATGGACAGCACCTACCACACCCCAGGTGCCTGGTACCCAGGTGCCCAGGTACCCCACTACCCTGGGGTGCCCCCAGATACCCCAAAATACCTCCAGCTCTAACTTCACTGCCCCTAGACAGAGGCAGCAGCTTGGAAAGGTTGTTTGCTCACTAAAAAAGTTGCCTTTTCCCCAAAAGTCTGGCAGAGCCACTGATTTGATTCAGCTGAACTTCCACCAGCAAAACTGCCCGAAAGTGAAGGAAAAGCAACAGTAGGGACACAGAGCAAACAAGGGAGGGAAGGAAGGAGGAATGCTCTGCACAGCCCAATCCATCACTGCCACAGACACCTGTTGCACCACTGCCATAAATCCAAGCCCCCCTGGGCACTGGTGTAGACAAAAAACACTCCAGCAGCCTCCAAAGCCTCTGGACAAAGAGCACAGCTCTGTTGGGGCTGCCTATGCCTGCAGTGTCAGCCTGACCTTGGCACCCTGCAGGGGCCTTGGGAGGCACCCAGCCAAGAGCCAGCCAACACTGCCCAGGGTCTGGTGCCTCAGGGAGTGTCCAGAGCTGAGGAAGGCCTGGCAGGGTTTCTGCTGCCAGCTCCCACACAAAGCTCCTGTTTTCCTGGTGGAAAGGGGCCAGGTGTCTCCTTTTCCCTCCTTCCCACAGCACAGCAGCGAGGCACAAGCCAGGATGGGAGCAGGGCAATGTGCAGCTCAGTGATCAGTGGGGCAGAAAAGGCCCAGAGCTGAGTCCGCTGAGACTGTGAGAGTCCCTTTCCAGCTCTGGGAAGCACACAGATCCATCCCCATGGATGCTGTGTTGCTGGAGCTCTCTGCACGCATAGCCCGAGGGAAGAGGCACCAGGCACATCCATGGGCACAGCTGGGCTGCTCAGCACTCCTGCAGCTCCCCATCACCTCCCCTATCTCCAGCCACTGGGATCCAGAGTTCAGGGTGGCGTGAGGAGGGACCCTGAACAAAGATGTGATTTATTCTGTAATCGCTGCATGCTTGTCCAGCATAGCCATGGCCTTTGCTGCCCTCATCAAAATGCAGGGGATGCACAAGCAGTGCAGGACATGGCAGCAAGCAGAAGCATCTGTGAGACAGCACCAGGAGCTCCTCAGCAGCTCCAGCACATCTGCCTTTTCTCACACCATGGCTGGATTTGAGTCTGGGGGAAGCTGGATCCCCATTCCCCAGCTGGCAGTGTCAGAGGTGTGGGAGGCGAGCAGAAGGTACAGCCTGGTGACACTGATCCCTGCAAGTCTGGGCCACCACCTAAATTCTCTGGTCTGGCTGGTAGCCCCAAAACTCCCAGAGCTGCCCTGCAGCCTTTGGAATCCTTCAGGATCTGGTGGCCCACAGGGAAGCCACAGCTGTTGGCTCCTGCCTTTCCACCAGGGACTTGAAGCAGCAAGCCCAGGGCAAGGTCTGGTGGAATGCGGTGGACACAGGAGGGGAAAGGCTGATCCAGCAGCTCTGCCCAGAGCAAGAACATGACTTCCCACATCTGGCACAGCTGCTTTGCAGGTCCTTGAGGAAGGGATTAATGCAGTCATCAAAACCCAGAAGCACAAGGAAGGGAACACAGAGGGGGAAGGGGTCATTTGCCAGCAGGCAGGAGCAATCCCTGCACCCCAGGCAGGCTCTCCAGCTAGGAGCCAACCTGGCTGGGCCACAACATCCCACAGGGGCCTGTCCCAGCTGCCCAAGTTGATATTTGCACCCTAGCAATTCCAAAACACATCCCCATGGCCTGCTCCAGGCTCTCCCTGCAGACAGGGGCACAGCCAGGGGAGCAGCTCTGGCTCTCCCCAAGAGCCCAGAGCTCCAGCACAGCTCACCAACATCAGAGCTCCTCCAAAATATGACAGGCTGACACTGGAGATGTCACATCCTCTACCACATCTTGCTGAAAGGCAAGAGAGCCCAGGATATAGAGCTGGGGTGGGGATGAACACTTCAATTTCGCCCTCATTTTCATCCCATCCTCAACAGGCAGTGCTGGGAGAGGAACTGAAGTGTATTTATGTTACAGAATATTCCAAGAGCTCTCCCGTCCTGCCCACAGGAAGGGTCTGGGGACCCCTCATCATCCCAGCCCTGGAGTCTGCAGAGAAACCTCACAATGGCTCAAACTCCCTCTCTCATGGATGTGTTTATAACACAGATGGAGAGGCTCTGGACTGCCAGGGGTCACAGTCAGTGCTGCTGTCACCTCCTGGACAGGGGGGCTGAAGAATAACCCTGCCATGGTTCCCCTCTGTCCCTGGCCACATGCCCGAGAAGCTTTGCTGATGCCAGAGCCACACAGACACAGGTAAATGATGCCAAAGCTCTGTCCTGGACAAGCAGGAGCCAGCACCCAGGTGGGGTGGCCCTGCTCAGGGATCCAGAATAATTTCTAAGGCACTTCTAAATGTTCCTGCTTTCAGGATTATCAAAAACTCTTCTTCATTTGTTCAGCTGAATCCATTTGCTGATCCATTCCTAGTGATCTCTATCTGCCACCCATCAAAACTAAAGCTTTTTCCCAGCAAATTTATTTGCCCTTGGGAAAAACCAAACCAATCTGGGATTGCCTTTTTCACTGCACAGCTCAGCCCACAGGACAGACAGCAGCAAGCAGCCTCCCGAGCGAACAGCAAACAATTCCCTCCACAATCCCAGGTGTCCTGAACCTCTGGAACAGGAGCAGAGTTTGTACCTGCCCAGCCTTGCCGTGTCCTGGTCCCTGTCACAGCACAGCACCTCGGCAGCCCCAGCACCATGACTTGTGTGGCTCCTCTCAGCGGCACCCGCAGCTCTCCCAGCACGCAGAGGTGTTTACACTCCCCCCTGTCTCCCAGGAGCTCCCCAGGCTCACACAAAGCCTCCTCTCTCCATGCCTTCATTGCAAAAGGCTTCTAAAAGGCAAACAGGACAGTAACAAATGCTCTGTCTCTCCAGCTAAAACAGGCAGTCTCACAGCTTTGGATGAAAGAGTCCTGGGGGACAGGGCTTTCAAAATAATAATAAATAAATTATAGTAAAGAGTCTCTGTAGAATTCCCAGGCCATGAAATTCCCCCCACCCATCTCCCAAAGGGTTTGAGGCTCGCTGGCTGCAGAAATCACTTTAACACACAAACCCAAGAGATTCAAATCCACTATATCCTGCAGCACAGAGAGCCCTGAGATCAAATATGATCCCACGTGGAGCTGGGCATCTCCAGCCCCCCACAACAGGCACGGGGGAGATACAGATCCTCATCTCCTCCAGCTACCAGGATCTGGCTCCCATGACCAGCCACCCACAGAGCCATCATCCATCCATCCATCCATCCATCCATCCATCCATCCATCCATCCATCCTCCCCCAGGGCAAAGAGCAGTGCTGCAAAGGCAGAGGGGAAATCACCCGAGCACTCACGCGTGAGCCCCGGCTCTCCCAGTTGCTCCATGGCTCCCACGCAGGGTCAGGATCCTCTCCAGCAGTGTCCAAGTGGAGATTTAGCTGCCACGAGCCTTTGATTGTGGTACCACTGCAAAGGAGGGGGAAAACCCAAATCCAAACTGGTATATAAATGTCCCAAGGGACCAGAGACCCAATCTGGGAAGGTACAAATTAAATTGTAAGCTGGGAAGTGATAGTTGTCCTGCAACAGCCCTGTTCTCTCCTGGTTCCCAAAAGCAAGGAATCAACTACTCCTAACTTCCCTCCTCACATTCCAGCCTCAGGACTGACCTTAACCTGCAGTTTTTTCAGCAAACTGCCCATTCAGCTGGTTGGCCTGGGAGTTAATGACTTTCTTTTAAAATTTAACACCGTTCTCCATCACAAATTTCAGTCTGCCAGCACTAGGGTCTGCCTTTGGCTGGATATTCAAACCCAAACACGTGCTTAGAGAGCTATTCCAGGCAAAAGGGTAACATACGCACACAGAAAACCCACAAGGCTGCCTTTGGAACTAAAGAAACTAAATCAGGATGGGAAAAATTATCTGGCTCCCCAGATGGTAAGAGGATTGCAAGAAGGAGGGTTTGGGCTATTTCGGGGCAATCCTGGGGGCAGATTTCGGGGATTAGCACAGCCTGCCATATAGGGCTATGCTAGACACACAAACCACAGCACTTTCCAGCAGTGGGAATGCTGCAGCCCCTCTTCTCCAGAGCCCAACTGAGGTGCTGCTGTCCCTGATACCAACTCTGCAGCAGGCACAGCTGAGCTTCTCCCCGGAAAACTCCAATTAGGAACCCAACAAAGAGGCAGACTGGCACATTAGCAAATCCTTTTCCAATTTGAGGCCCAAGAAAGGTTTCTCCTCCTGCCAGTATATTTAGGTACACCACCACTTCTCTGCTCACATCCCAGAGTGTGAGCGTCCTGTTGGCGCCCAAATCTGAGCCAGAGCAGCAGCAACATCCCCAGCGTGGTCTTTGCTGCTGCCTTTGCCACCCTGCAGCTCCCTTGTCTTCTCCTTTCGAGGCAGATGGGCTCAGGACTCCATGTTCCTGTAAAATTGCGCCTCCCAGGTGGGAGAGTACAGTGCACTGGGTGTTAAACCAGCACTGACCCGACCTCACGGGCTGCTCCTGCTCACTGCCCACAGCACAAAACCATCCATCCCCTTCCACAGTGTCCCCACAGTCAGCACATGGTCCCAGCACTCAGTTCAGCACAGCTGCTTTGCCAAAATATCGGAGCCTTGGCAACATCCAGACTTTTACAAGAACTGTGTCTCTGTCTCTCCGTAGGACTTGATGTGTTTGGCACTTTGCACCCATCGTTTTGGGAAACAAACTTCTTTGGCTGATCTCTTTTCTAAACCTCCCTCTCTGCCCCTGCCCCACAAAATGCACAGTCTGAACATGCAAAGGGAGCAGCCCACAGCAATTCCTGGGCTCTGAGGCATGGCTGTAAGAACTCAGGCGTGGCGGGAAGCACAGAGAGTTTCTAGGGCAGGCAGAGGCTCTGTGACAAGCCCCACGTGAGCTGCAGCTGGCACAGCCCCTCAGTGGCTCACCAGGGATGCAGAGCACAGAACAGTCTCCGTGCACAGCCACTTGTTCCTGTGCCCATCTTTCGGCAGGACCAAGCTTGCTGGAAACAGTTCATCTTGTCCCTTTACCATTGCTAAACTGTGGCTGAAACTAAGGCAGCTGTGACCACAGCATGGTTTGCACAAGAGCTGCTCCATAAACCAGCTCCTCTCCAGAAGGAGAGCAGCAGGAAAAAGGTGGGTGGGTGAGATGCTCTTGTTTTCAGTTCAGATTTTCACCCGTCTTGAACACCCTAAACCTGCAGAAACTGCTTGGCTTCTTCCCCTGCTGCCCTGGGGTTGGTTATGGAGACATCCAGGGTTAATTCAAGAGAGGGATCCCTTTGAGGTACAGGGATGTTTCCTGATCCCTCCAGAAACATCCTGTACAGAACATCTCCTTTAGGGCTGGCAGAGCCTCCAGTGTTGTCCTTCACAGTGAGGAAACAGCAATTAGAGAGAACAGTGGCCATCAGAGCACCGTGGGTTATCCGTGTGTTGTGGATTCCCCATCCCTGGAAGCGGTCAAGGCCACACTGGACAGGGCTTGGAGCAGCCTAGGATAGTGGGAGGTGTCCCTGCCCATGGCAGGGGTGGCACTGGATGGGCTTTAAGGTCTCTTCCATCCCAAACCAACCTGGGATTCCATGATTCTCTCCTCAGGACAGGCACACAGCATAGTCCAATTTCCTTTGAGCAGGCTGAGAGGAGATGCTGACCCCAAAGTAGTAATGGGGCATCATAAACTTTTTTTTTTCCTTTTTCCCTTTTGCCATGCCTAGCCTGCAGGATAACAGTAGGTTGGGCACACATGTGACTTAGGAACAGTAGCCAAACACCTGACAATTCTTCCAGCTCAAGGCTTTGTCTTTGGTTTTGCATTTCCTTAGGGTAGTGGGAACTTTTCTCAGGCCAGGTGTTTAACACACACCTGTCTTACAGCCTTAACCTGATTAAAAGCCCAGTGAATTACAGCAGCACATCAGCTCACAGCACCATTCTTCTGCACTCTGAACCCTCAGTGATACAGAAGAGCAGCACCATGAGACATTCCAGGTCTCATAGAGGATGTCTGATCTAAGCATCCAGTCCTGCTGCAGCATTTTGACAAATGCTGAGTATTAATCCATTGTTGATTTATTTTAATGAAATAAAAACAATGTAATAACCAAGCTGCGTCCTCAGTGACACTTCTCATAAAAGAGATCAGTTTCAATATAGCAAAAGGTCTCTTGGGAATTATGCTTTTGGCCTTAGAATGGTCAAATGGATCAAAGTAATGAAGTTAAAACAGCTTAGGAAGTTATTGCCTGTCACCTGAGCTGAACTGCCGTGCTCAGTCTGGAGCTGCAGGAAATAGCTGAGCTCTCCTCTCAGGTACCTCACATGGGCTCTGCTCCCCAGCATCTGACGCTGCTCTGCCTCCTAGTGTGCCAGGTTAGCTCACTTATTTCACAGAAAATCAAGTATTTCTGGCATTTGGCACCCAGACGAATTTGACCAGGGCATGTGATGGGGGGAGACAGAGATCAAATGCTAGAAATCTTAGACTGGTTTGGGCTGGGTGAGGCCTTAAAGCTCATCCAGTGCCACTCCTGCCACGGGCAGGGACATCTTCCACTATCCCAGGCTGCTCCAGGCCCCATCCAACCTGGCCTTGGACACTGCCAGGGATCCAGGGGCAGCCACAGCTTCTCTGGGCACCCTGGGCCAGGTCTTCCCTGCCCTCACAAGGAAAAATTCCTCCCCAATATCTAAGTAAATGTATTAGGCCGGTTTAAAGCCGTTGTCCTGGGGCACAACAGAAAGGGGTAAGTTGCCCTTTTTCTTGACAGAAATCTCCTTTGTCATCTGGTGAGGCCCCATTCCCAGGATGGACAAAGTAAACCACAGTTTTCCGACATTTTTGTGTTCAATCAAACTGATCCAGAGTGAAGCTGCTGCTCCAAGGGCAGGTGCCTCCTTTCTCTCCCCAGAACTGTGATCCTGACTCCCTCCTTTAGCCCAAGCATGGGAACAGGCATACAGAGTGTCTCCAGCTAGAAGGCACCCAGAAGGATCATCAAGCCCCACTCCCTTGCAAGACTAGAATTAAATCCTATGACTAATCACATCCTCCAGATGTTTCTGGAGCTCTGGCAGCCTTGGTGCCATGACCACTTCCCCAGGGAGCTTGTGCCAATGACCCATCACCCTCTCAGTGAGGAACCTTTACAAGAATATTTAAGGAGATAAGTATATTCAATATTGAAGAAAATAAAAGCAGACCCATTGGGTCAGACAAAGCTCCTGTTTCGTGTCAGAAGGTGATGCCAGGGGAAAACACAACAACAAAACAGGCATGAGACATTTTCCAAAACAGCTGCCCAGCCCCAAACCATTTTCAATTCAAGGACTTTCCACTCCCGTAGGGTCAACTTTAGTGTACATTTGGCAGACGTAGGAGTTGGATCCCATTTGTGCAGTGGCACACCATTAACCCAGCCTTACTGGGTGCCTTTAAGCCACCCTTGTGGATTAATTGGTATTCTGGATCAATTAGCCGAGCACAGCCTGATTGTTACCTGTATTGTTTAAGCATGATCCCATTACCCATAATCAGGAAGGCATTCCCTTCCCGCGGAGCTGAGAGCACTCACTCTCCCGACGTTATTACAGAGCACCAGGGTCATCTGTCCAGGTGAGAGGACATCTGACCCTGCTGCAGAGCTCAGCTCTGGCTGGAGCACGGCACAAACAGGAGCAAGATTCATGGTGGCACAAACCCGAACGAACACCAAGAGAGGTAACACAGAGGTTACCCTACAGCTTTCCTTCCCAAAGCACTTTCCAAAGGGAATAACAAAGTTACAGTTAATGCAATAGTCGGTCCACACGGCTGAAAATAGCTACTGACCTAGTACACAGGATTTGTCCAAGTCTCTGTCTTAGGTCACATAGGAAAGTCCACTCAATCAGCAGAATTTTAGGCTGGTGCTGTTTTGACAGTTAAAACTGCTGAATTAGTTTATGGTTAAAAAAAGAATTTTTTTAATATTCCAGGAAGATATTTTGAGAGGGGAAGTGCTGCACTCAGGGGCCTTCATCAGAGGTGAGCTAAACTTAGAGGGCCTGAGGTAGAAAGAGAAGTGTATGAGTGACACCTCCATGCGACAGCTCCATCCTCTGGGGAGCAGGCTCCTGGCTGCAGTGCATGGCCTGTCTTTAGGGGAAGGAAAACTGGAATAATTCCAGGCACCAGCTCTAAGTTAGAGGCCCGATGCACTTAAAAATTTAGAGATTATAATGACCAAGTAAAAGCTTATTTCCTTTTAAAAAGGATACTGCCAAGTGTTTCACAATCGTTCTTCCACAACCAAAAAGAAAAAAATAAATAAAAAGCAGAGCAGTCATGAACAGTCTCCCAAGGAAATTTAAATTGGTAAGTGCAAACCATCCAACACTTTGGGATGAGTTCCTGTGTCCTTTCCTTCATCCACTCCAGTTTGGAGTGTGCCCCTGTGTCCCTGCCTTCATCCACTCCAGTTTGGGATGAGTTCCTGTGTCCTTTCCTTCATCCACTCCAGTTTGGGATGTGTCTCTGCGTCCTTGCCTTCCGTTTTGTGACCACTGGGTCTCCTGCTGTTTGTTTTGACTCTGTCTGAAGGCTCCCGTGTCCCTGTAAGTCACCCAGGGCCGGCTCAGCAGCAGCTCGGGTGGATCTGCTCAGCACTAATGAGGGGGGAGAGGTGTGAAGTGACTCACGGGGATAGGAACGCACTGAATGGTTCTCAGGCTCAAGACCTCACAGTTAATCCTGCCACCCTAAAACATTCTGAGCAGAGCCAGGGAGTGCCCAGAGGGAAGGGTTTGCAGTTCAGAACTCTCCTGTGCACCACTTCCTGGCACACCTCATCCCTGATTTTATGAAAGGAAGAGTTATCTACTGCATCAACAGCCTCTTATTTACAGGACTTGGATGGGACCCATCAAAACAGGGCTTCAGGAGCACTGGAAACAATGCAGGTGCTCCACAATGACTGTTCTATATCAGAATAATCTGTATTTTTGAATTAATATTTCTTTCTTTGGCCATGATGATATTGAAGTGTCATTTTCACAGAAGTCAAGTGAGATTCAAGCCCTTCTGTACTAACAGTGGGTTCTGAGGAGTACAAACTGCTGGGTAAGCTCTGTGCCTGCAGCTAAACCATAAATGTCACATGTTTATGCAATTCTGTGAAAAACAAGCAGGCTAAGGGAGTGCCCACCCTCACTGCAGGCTTAAAACTCATAGTGTTCATCTGACACCAGTGCAGAGTCATCAAACAGTATCACAGAATGTGAAAGGGACCTTAAAGCTCATCCCATTCCACCCCTGCCATGGGCAGGGACATCTTCCACTATCCCAGGCTGCTCCAGGTCCCATCCAACCTGGCCTTGGACACTTCCAGGGATCCAGGGGCAGCCACAGCTGCTCTGAGCACCCTGTGCCAGGGCCTACCCACCCTCACAGGGAAGGATGTTCTCTTAATACCTAATTTAAAGCATTTAAATCTAAATCTCTTACAGTATTTCCCTGAGGTACAGAAGGACAATATTGTCCCATGTTTTTGCTTTCCCTCTCAGGCTGAGCTGAGCTGCTGCTCCTCTGTCACTGTATTTATACCTGTGCTACATGGAACATTTTTGTTCCAGTGTAAAATGTGACTCGCAGCAGTAAACTTGAGCATTGCATGCTTAACATCTTTCGTGTTTTACACATTACAGTGAATCAAGACTAGAAAGCTGATTTAATACAAGGGCTCTGGACTTACAGGATGTAAGGCCAGGATGGCTGCACCATCCCTGGAAGTGTCCCAGGCCAGGTTGGACGGGGCTTGGAGCAACCTGGGACAGTGGAAGGTGTCCCTGCTCGTGGCAGGGGTGGGACAGGATGGGCTTTAAGGTCCCTTCCTGGGATTCAGTGTACCAACCTCCAGACACTGTAATTAAAAACAAATACAAACTCACACCAGGGACCAAGGAAGAGAGCCTGTTGTGTCAAGAAGACGCACGGAGCTGGATGGTCCCAGCCCAGGCTTTGCTGGTGAACGGGGCAGCTTTGGGCCATATCCCTGGATGTGGGCAGCCCCATTCCTGGCTGTGCTCCACCCCTTCCCCAGGCAGGCCCACACCACCACCTCACTTGGTTCTCAGTTCATGGAAAAAAATACCTCATGCTCTGAAAAACAGAAACCAAAATGATCAGCAGTGGCTCTCAAGGGCTCCAACAGCTCTGAGCCACCCGCCTGTCCAGGATCCAAGTGTGTCATGGTCACTGTCAGGGCAGCTCCACCTGCCACGTGTGAATGCACCCTCCCCACTGCCAGCACTGCCACACCTGCCCAGCGACACCAAGCAGCTGCAGTTAACAACAGAGCACATGGAAAGGAGCTAAAACAAAACTCACACATGATTTGAACAGCAGGGATGGAGTTTACTAATCCTAGAACCAGAGCAGTCACCCAGGGCTCACACAGGCCTGGCCCCGGTGTACTCGGTGTGTGCTTCTCCCAGCACAGCGTCATGTCCAGCAGTTACCTTCACCTGGGCTCAGCAGTTTCTGTGAGCTCTCCCTACAACAGTAACACTGCCCTTGATAATAGAAAATTCCCATTTTCCATGGAAAAGAGCCGTGCTATCAATCACTGCTCACAATTTCAAGTATCACGCCAACACAGCACCTAATTAATCTGCTTTCTTGCACTCTGAGCTTACTTAATTACTTGGTCAGGTTATCAACAGGGATAAAGTCTCATGGAATTACAGGGTTTAGGCCAGGCAGAGGGTTTAGACAGGTCAGTGGGGCAGTGATGCAGGAGCTCACACACCCTGTGTCCTCACACAGCAACAAGGGAAGAGGCCAGAAACCAGCGTGGGGAAAAAAGCTGTTATTTCCTATAGGGAAGAATGTAACTTTTCTAACTAACTGTTTTAATTAATTGCAACCAGTGCTCACTTTCAACTAGCACTAGTTAAGTTTCTTTACAGGCTCTTACAATTACTCTTATCACTAAATAACCAAGTTTGCTAAAAGTAACCCTGCCAAGCTTCAATGAACAAAGCCAAAGAGAACTGGAGATTGGACATCTGGGATACTCAATTTATGACCCTTCAAGGGTGTTGGAGTAAGCAGAAAATGCAGAGGAGATTAAGGCCGGGAAAGTTGGAGATTCCTGGGCTGAGAAAAAGATTATAAAAGTATTAAAGTATGTGGACCAGATTAGCATGAACAGTGAGAAATTAACAACCAAGAGCAGACAGAATGCTAAGTAATGAATTATATAACTGAGAGCCAATGATAATTAATTTGTTTGCTAAAAATGTGTAAGTGAAGAAGTTTTTTATCTGTATTGGTGCCGATGCTGGAACTTTGTCAGCCACACATGCTCTTGGCCAAGAATGCCTTACTCGCTAACAGTGGCAGACAGTGTAAGAGAGTCTTAGAGATCCCAAGATTTTGGAGGATCTTGGTGACATTCCACGGGCACCAGATCTGCCCCAGGGCTCCACCAGCTCCCCCTCTCCAGGCTGCCCCAGTGCCCTGGCTCTGCTCCCAGCGCCGACACTCCAGACCGCAGTGGAACCACCTACACCTGAGCCTGTCCCCTCACCATCACCCACACCTGCCCTCCCGCCACCCGGCCCTACACCTGCACTCGCATCTACACCTACGGCTATGCCTGCCCCTATCCCTGCCCGTATCCTGTTCCTTTTCCTGCCTCTTCTCCTTGTCCCTTTCCTTTCCTTTCTCCTTTCCTTTCCTTTCTCCTTTCCTTTCTCCTTTCCTTTCTCCTTTCCTTTTTCTTTTTCCTTTCCTTTCTCCTCTCCTTTCTCCTTTCCTTTTCCTTTCTCCTTTCCTTTCTCCTCTCCTTTTTCCTTTCCTTTCCTTTCCTTTCCTTTCCTTTCCTTTCCTTTCCTTTCCTTTCCTTTCCTTTCCTTTCCTTTCCTTTCCTTTCCTTTCCTTCCCCGCTCCACACCTCCGTCCCTCACGCCGCGGCCGCCATTTCCCGCCGCTGTGGGCAGGGCCGCGGTGCGCGCTGGGAGCGGGCGGGGCGGCGGCGGAGCGCGGACCGGGTACGGCCGTGCCGGCTCCGGGCCGGTCCCTCCGAGAGCCCTCGTGGCCTGAGGGGCTCCCCCCTTGTCCCGCCGGGATCCCACTGTCCCACCGGGATCCCCCCTGTCCCCGCGCCCCTGACGCCGCGTTTGCCTTGCAGGAGGCCCAGGATGGCGGAGAGACCGGAGGACCTGAACCTGCCCAACGCCGTCATCACCCGCATCATCAAGGAGGCGGTGGGTGCCGGGCCCCGAGGCCCAGCGGAGCGGGGCATCTGGAGACCCTGCCCCCGGGAGATCCCGGCCCCGAGAGGCCCCGGCCCCTGGTCCGTGCTGTGTCCCCGCCCGCGGGGCTGTGTCTGGGCTGTCCCCCCTCGGCTGCCGGGGCTGCAGCACTCGCAGCAGAGTCCCCTGGGATGCTCCACCACCCGTGCAGCTCGGCGGCAGCGCTGCTCCCGCAGCGGCACTATCAGAACCAGGACCCCAGAAGCTCAGCACACAAGTCCATGTCTATATAAAAATCCAGAATAAATCCCAGTGGTTAATTTAGTACGTTTGGTCTGGAGCTGTGAGCTGTTGCGGAGTGGATCTGGGCCTGGCAGACATGTCAGGAACTGGGTAGTCACAGGATGAGTTACCTGGAGACAGTGGCCAGACCCCAAACTCCAGTCACTGGGCTTCTGCTCAGCTCCGTGCCTTTTGAGGGACTCATTCCTACTGCCCTTGGCTTCCAGCCAGGAGCAGAGCTCCTGTGACAGCACCCCAGAGCAGTTCCCAGTTCTGAGACCTCTGAGTGCCTTAACAGACACATGAATTATGTGAGTTTAAGTCATTTTCAGCAGCTGCTGCTAAAAGTTGGATTTGTTTTTCAGCTTCCTGATGGAGTCAATATTTCCAAAGAAGCCCGGAGCGCGATCTCCCGAGCAGCGAGTGTGTTTGTGTTGTATGCGACATCGTGGTAAGGACTTGGTGCAGAAGTCACTGGGGCACTTGACTAATAATTCACCTCTGCTGGCCTGGGGACTCTCCCAGTGTTGGTTTCTGTATTGTCTGTTTATCTAAATAAACCAGTCTGCCAGGCTGTAGCAGGTGGGTTTGGACTGCCCAGAACAGCCCATGGGAAGGTGGCTGGGCTCTGGACACAGCCATGTCCCAAAAAGAGGGTCCCAAACTGCCATTAACCTTAGAGATGGCTGCACAGCCTTCCTGGCAAAGGCAGAAGCACTTGATTCACTCTCAGGCTCTTCATCATGAAGCTGTGTTAGGGCAAGAGCTGCCAAAGGACACAGTCACATTTTTGGGGTGGCTTGGCATATTCTCTGCAGGCAGTCACTTCTCTAGTGTCAGGTACTTCCAGGGCTGTGTGGAACTGTCACAGTCAGGGTTCAGGCTTTCTCCTTCTCTTGCTTGTAGAAAAGGTCTGTGGAAGCAGAAACTAACACTGTGGGAAAGCACAGCCAGCCAGTGTAAACAAAAATGTCTCAAACTTCCTTTAGTAAATGATAAAAAAACCCTAAATGTTTAGGGAAGGGCTTTTTTAAGTTGCTTATGACTTTTATAAACAAGATGGAATTGCTAAGAGTTGCCGGTTACCTCTCTTTTTGGTTCTGCCTAGTGCAAATAACTTTGCCATGAAGGGGAAGAGGAAAACCCTGAATGCTGGGGACGTGCTCTCTGCCATGGAGGAGATGGAGTTCCAGAGATTTGTGGCCCCCCTGAAGGAATCCCTGGAAGGTACCGTGCTCCATGGGTGTCCAAGGACTCCGAGAGGCACCGAGTCCTGTTTTCCTCGAACTCTGAACAAGCAGCACTTATTGCCTGTCTTGTTTCTCTTCTCTTTGCCCAGCATCCTACACTGCAGTTTGCCTGGGGAATAAGTAATGTGCATCTTAACGGGACTGGGATAACATTATTGCACAACTGATGAGGATTGAGAAAGTCTCATCTGCTCTCACTCCCCTATTATGTTTATCTAAGGAAAGCCGTAGGTGCTGCCTGTAAATGTGACCTCCTGCATCCTTTTCAGCATTTTCCTGCTGAAATTTAACCTGATTTCCCTTGGAGCTGCTCAGCTCAGCTCAGCTCGTAGGGTGAGTTGTGCTCTGAGTTCCCTGCTCCCCTCAAAAACCGGGAGAGCAAGTGGATGTTGGACCTCAGCCACTGACCTGTCCATGCCAGTGCCGGCCTCTCACTGTTCCCTCTCCTCCAGTTTACAGGCGTGAGCAGAAAGGAAAGAAAGAGGCCAGGAAAGATAAAGACAAGAAGACAGACTCGGAGGAGCAAGATAAGAGCCGAGAGGAGGACAATGATGACGATGATGAAAGGATGGAGGAGGAAGAACAAAACGATGAGGAAGAGGTGGACAACTGAGCTCACTCGTGGGCAGGGGTTGGGGTGTGCTTAGAGGGATGTAAGCCCTGTAAATCAACCTTGCTGTGTCCCCTCTGTTCCCGTTAGAGCTTTGTACTGTCCCTCTGTGGCCTGTCCCTTTTGGCCTGTAATTTGTACATAAAGGACTTGTGCTGAAGCTTTTCCTGTGGCAGGGTGGCACCTCCCTGTGTCTGGGGGACTTTGGTCCTTCCCAGGCTCTGGGCAGGCACTGCCTGGGCTTTTGATGCTGCGCTGGCTCTGAAAGGGAGGAAAAAAGAACTGGTGGGTGCTCAGTGCAGAAACTGGCCAGGAGAACATGAGACTCTTGAATATGAGGGGCTGAATCCAGTAGATCATTCATAGATCACTTCTGGGGTGTAGAACATAGGTAATGATGTCCAGAGGCTTGGAAGCTGCACGTTGAAGCTTTTGATACAAGTGAGTTGTTTTTTCCCTTTGTTTCCTTGCATCCTGGCTGTGCCTTCTCTCCCTGCTGTACTGTGACAGTGACGCTGTGTCCTTCAGCCTCAGCAGCAGCACAGGGTGGCTGTACAGGGACCATGAGCTCACTCACTGACTCACCCAAACTAACCCAAATCTGAAAACCACGCAGTACTGATGGTGTAAACTGTACACTGAAAGTGTCTTTGAGAGTCCTGAGAGACAAAGAGGAGATTGATTTAAAACCTGAAGCACAATGAGGGGCTAAAGTGAGGAGCAGGGCTAAAAACAGGTGGCTTTGTGCAGTGCTGGGGGCATGACAGGTGGCACTGGGGTCTGGTGGTCTCACTGTCCCCCTGCAGCAGCAGCTCCTGCAGCAAGCTGAGATGTGGTACAGAGTACACAGAACAGAGTAGTGAGTTGTGGTGGTGGTTTTTTTTCCCAGTTGGAATGAGCTAATTGCATCCAAGGTCCCTCTGTAGCCTTTGCTGGTCATTCCAGGGACATGGATGCCTCTGGGAGGGCAGCAGGGGCAGGGTGTGCCCAGCAAGGGGGCACATGTGGTTTCTAAAAAGGCTCCTGCAAGAAAGTAGGGTTGAGAAGCTGTTGTATCCCTTGTGCTAATGTAGGTTTGTGCTTTTCCACTTGAATTCTTAGTTCAGATGCCTTTCTCCGTCATGTACCTAAAACTTTCTCCATCAGAAAGTTTTAGGTATGTTTAAAACCCACAAGTTTTGATGATGTGCAGTTTTAAAATAGCACTTGTGAGGAATCCTGGATCCTTTCCACCAAAAAATGGTGGTAGCTATCCACAAGAACCACCCTGCTTTCCTGCTTTTCTGGCACACTGGATTTTCACACACACACAAGCCCAGCTTCTGAAAAGAACTGAACCAACATAGATTTTCTGCTGTCTAGTTTCTGCTGGCATTCAGTCAGGCTGTGGAAAGCCTGAGCTGATGATGTGTTCTCAACATCTCTGATAATCAAACACCCACCTTCCAGCTCTTTTCCTCTCTATTTTTTTTTTTTCTTTCTCTTCAGCACATATTTGGGGTGCATATTCCAGAAGGGAACAGGATTTAAATAAAATCCAGATTTTTCTACAGAAACGGAGTCTTGTATTTCAGTCAGTAATAAGATGAGCAGGTTGTGGTTGCATAAGTGGGATGGGAGCATGCAGCCAAGGCAGCAGGAAATGCTCTGGGAAATGGTTTCTGGAGCAGCTGATGTGGAGGAGGATAAGGGGAGGATGAAGGCTCCTGCAGCCTGGCCTCCGTGTGAGAGGTGGGAGGGAACTGTGGAGACTGGAAAGAAGGAGGGGAGTTCCAAGTCGCTGATGTTCACTGGGGGAAGGAGCCCTCAGCTCACCCTCACTCCAGGGAGAGGTCCTAGGCTGGGGGAAGATCCAGGATCTGGGTCCAGGGTTTCTGCACTGGAGTGAGCCCAGGGAATGCTGCTTTGGTAGGGGGAGCTGCAGAATGTCCTGGACTAAACCTGATCCTGGCATCTCCCCTGCTCTGAGACCAAGGCAGGGGTCTGGGCTTCCCTGGACCTGGCAGACCCTCAGCACCCCAAAGCCCAGCTCCAGGTGCCTCTGCAGCACCCCAAAACCCTACTCCACACCACCACAGCCTCTCAGCCTCTCCTTAAACCAAACACTCCAGCACTCCAAACCCTCACAGAACCCCAGTGCCCTGCCCCAGCTACTCCAGAATCCTAAAACCTGGCTCCAGGTCCTCCCACAGCACCCTAGAACTGGACTGCATACACCTCCAGCACCCCAAAACCCTGCTCCATGCCCCCTTCATCACCCCAAAAACTGGCTCTGGGTCGTGCAGCACCCCATAGCTTTGCTCCAATCTCCATGAACCCCCAAAACCTGCCTTCTGACCCCCCAAGCACCCTAAAGCCCTGCTCCATGCCCTCCAGAACCCCAAAACCTGTCTCCGAGTCCTCCTGCAGCACCCCCAAACCTGGCTCCAGGTGCCCCTACAGCACCCCGGAACCGGATTGCCTGGCCCAGCACCCAGAACGCGCTCCCTGCCCCGCAGCACCCGGAGGCCGTGCCCTGTGCCCCCCGCGGGCCCATCCCTGCTGCAGACCCCAAACCCCCGCGCCGCCACCGCCCCCGCCCCCCGCGCCGCCTTCCCGCGCTGCGCCGCGCGAGACTTCCCGCCAGCCCCTCCGCGCGGGCGGGGCGATGCTGAACAGGGGGCGTGGCTATGCAAATCGCGGGGCACTGTCGCACGGCCGGAGCGGACGCGGCGGTCGGTGAGTGTCGGGACCGGCGCGGGGACTCGGACGGGGAACGGGGCTGGGAGAGGGCACCGGAGCTGGGCCGGGGCGTCCGCCCCTCCTCCGGTCCCCTCCTCGGCCCCTTGCAGGGCTGCCGGGAAGTGACTCCGAGGACGGGGCCCGGCCGCGCTTGGGTTCAGGCAGAAAGGGCAGCCCCGGGTAACGCAGCAAGGACAACCCAGGTTTTGCTCCGTTTTTGCTCCGTTTTTGTTCGGAAGCCGTGGCAACGGCGGGGGACGCAGCGAGCAGCGTGTGATGCTGAGAGCTGGCGTCAGTCCTGAGCTCCCGCTTGTCCTGGGGTGTAATTCCAGACCCCTGAGCATCCCCGTTCCCAATCTGGAGCGGGAAACCTGCCCTGACAGCTTGATCTTCGTAGGTAGCTCTTAATTAACCCTTTAATAGCTTGGCCTTCGTTTGTTGCTATTAATGAACCCACAGCTCTGTTTTCTGCCTGGGGAGCTCCACTTTCCTAGAACACCCCGGTCCGTCCCCAGCTGGGATTTTGGGAGCTTGCACGTCCCTGGGATTTAGCTAAATAGTTGTGCTCACGTCTGAGGCCACGTGTGCTTGTGTGTCCTGAGATGCTGGGACACCTCTTCCTGCCAAGATGAGACGAGAGGGAACAAACACTCCCAGCTCGTGGGGGGCTGTCGGGAGCCAGAGCAGTGCCGGGACTGGCTCCAGCCCGTCCCCGAAAATTGTCCCGTCGGTGCCGGTGCCAAGGGCCAGCGTGTCCCAGGTTCTCCCATTTGGGAAGTCGCTTCCCGTCCCTCGAGAGCAGCGAGGCACCCGGGCAGTGCCGCGGGCACGGGCTGGGCACAGCTGCAGCTTCGGGTGCTGCGGCTTTGGACCGGTCCCAGTGCGAAGGAGCAAAGGTGAAGCCGCTCTGCTGCCGACCTGTCCTTGATCTCCTCCGGCGTGGGGGGAGCAAAGAGCTTTAGAAAGGCAGGTTTGGGCCTTGGATGTTGAGGAAAGGTTAATTTGCTCTGCCGAGAGCCCTGCGGGATCGCGTGGGGACCAGCCCCGGTGGCGCAATGTCCCCGTTGCTCACTCTTGCAGCCCTCGCTCCGCGGCCCTGCCCTTCTCCTCGATGACCCCGGCTGTGCCACCCCGGTGCCCTCGTCGCACCGGATGCCTTGCGTGGGCAGCAGCTTGTCCTGGACGTGGGGCTGGGAAGGAGGACCCGTCCCAGCAGCCTGGGACCCACCCGTCCCGCTCTTATCTTGGCACTGCAATCCCACCCGGTCCCGTCTCCTCCTCGCTCCAGAGCTCAGCTTCTAGAGCTGTGGCCTCTATCTGTCCCATCCAGTCAGGTGCCTCTGGTCGCACCCGGCCCCCTCCCCTCCCTCTGGTGGGATTAACTGTTTAAAGCATTTTTTGGATTCTCGAGGTGGGTTTTGTTCACTGAGCCCTTTGTTTGCCATTGCCTGGAGCCCTGCCTGGAGCCAGGCGCCTGCTGGAGCTGCCAACTCCGATTCACCGAGGGCTGTCCCCTTCCCTGGAGTAAGGACTGGGGCGGCAGCGTTCCAACGGCTAAAAATGACTCGCCATGAGGCTGCCAGCGTGCCCATCAGCTGCTCTGCATCCCCCACGAGCACCACCTGATTTTATTCGGGCTTTTTATACATGTAAGTCTTTAGCCAAGAGGTTAGAGACTTACACGTTCCTCATCCCCAAGCAGAAGCAATTCCTTGGGGTATGAGAGACTCAATTCCAGCTCTGGACTGAACACAATTAATTCCCCTTTGTTCCAAGTGTCTTGTGCACTGGGGTGCTCTGACAGAGTTTGACTCCATATTAGAACATCTTAAGGGTCTTGAGTGTGTAAAATAGGTGAAACACCTCATATTAAAAGTTTTCCAGAAGAACTGAGCCATTTCCTGCCCAGCTCTGTTACTGGCTGGTGTCATGGGTGCCGGTGTAAAACTTTGTCCCCTGGATTCTGTGCTGGGAGCTGGGAGCTGTGCCTCCAGAGAGACTCTGATCCCACTCTGTTCTCCGGAGAGAGTTTGGATGCAGGCTGGGGGTCAGCGAGGTTTACTGCCTGGGGAATCCCTCCTGGTATGGGACCAGGGCTGCTCCCCTGACACGGGTCCCATCCTTCTGCTGCTTCATCTCCCTAGGGAAGCCCTGCCCTGCCCAGGATACTCACAGGAATCCACCTGCTCTTTCAGAATCCCATCTCAGCTCTGCTCCTGCCCACCTCCCTCAGGCTCTAGCTCCCAAAAATCCACGCTCTTCAACAGGAACTTTGCTTTGTCTCCCAGGGCACACGAGCTCCTCTGGACAGGGTGTTTGGGGGATGTGGCCCTGTGTGAGCAGCCAGAAGTCCTTGGAAGCTGCTCTGCACAAACAGTCCCTTGTTGGGGTTGTGCAGTTGTTCCTCTGCACTGCAGCCAAACACCTCGTCCCAGGAGAGCTCCCTTCCCACAGTCCCTTCCATCGCATCCACCAGCAACATGGTGGTGGGAAATGAGCCCTCATGGAAATGTAATTCTTAATGGTCTGATCACAGAATTATTACTAGATCTGCTAGAGAATAAAACATTGCTGCAGAAGAAGCTTCAAGCATGAGATAGCTAACGACTGATTCATGTGTGAGTTTTGTTATCTCTGAAATCAGTTTTGCCCATCTCCACAGTTTTTGTTATCCAGCAGTAACTGGCCACTGGAGTTGTGTAACTGTGAGAGTTGTGTGGTAGCTTTGGAGCCCTGGATGGTCCCTCTGGCCTCTCTCTCCAGTGCCCCTACTCTTCTGTAACTGCACCTTCACACTGCGGCCATAAATATGTGGTGCTACAAGGAATCATGGAATGGTTCGGGTTGGAAGGGACCTTAAAGATCACACAGATCAGCTTTGTATCCTCTCCATACAAAAACTGTGTCACGCAATTTCTCAGCACTAAGGAAAAATAAAATGAATGAAGAGTGACCCTCTTGGGGCTCGGGGAAAGGAGCCTCAGAGGGTGAACGTGATTCTGCTGGGGGAGGTTGTCAGGGGCTGGAAATGGGAGTTTCATAAACAGAACTGGGAGGTTTGTGGGAAGCAGTCACTTATGCCCCTGTTAATGGGAAGGGCCATGCTGTGACTGCTGATGGGGGTCCTGCAGCAGTCCAGGGTGCTGGGGTAGGTGGGGTGGACGTAGATCCTGGGCTGCAGCCCATGGCCTGGCATGGGACAGGGTCAGTCCTGCAGTGGCTGCCTGGATCTGAGCCCCTCCTCACATGTGCCAAGAGCAGCAGCTCACCAGGGCCCCACTGGTTTGTTTTGGTGTTTCAGAATCTCCTTCCCTGATAGCAGAGCCCAGCATGCAGGCAGACTCCGTTCTCCACAGCGGCTACTTCCACCCCGTGCTGCGCTCCTGGCAGTGCACGGCCACCACCTTCGATGCCTCCAACCTCATCTACCCCATTTTCGTCACGTGAGTGAGCCCCAGCTCTCGGGTCAGGGATGGACCTGGCTCAGGGTGAATGGCTGGGCCCATCCCTGCAGCCCCCTGAGCTCTTAAATAGGTTCAGAGTTCCTGTGGACAAGTCTGGGAGAGAGGCTTCCTTCTCACACGGAGTGCTCATGTCTCTGTCCCATCCACCTCCCACAGGGACAGCCCTGATGCTATGGAGCCGATTCCCAGCCTTCCTGGGCAAGCCAGGTATGAATCCAGCCCCCCAGTCGCTGCTGTGCCCTGTGTGTGGGGAGGGTTTATTTATGGCCTGGGCATGAGCTAAGGGGAGGCTTCCAACCCTCTGATTCCTGCTGTGGAGATCCCCCAGCATCAGGCAAAGTGGGAATGTTCATCCACTAATGGAGTGGAGGGAATTATGTAGGGAATGCTGAAAAAGTGTCAGTACTGGGAGGGAAAGCACCAGGGTCTGGCTCTGTCCCAGAGCAGTCCCAGGCTGTGTGGGCTGGGCACACAGGGGGGCTGGAAGCGAACAGGGTTTCCAGCAGCAGCCAGAAAATCTCCACAAGGACGTGGGATCTGGTCCTGTATTGGATCCCACACTGGACTGGCTGCTCCCCTCTGCATCTGCTGCCACATTAGCAGGGCTTTGGGCAGGGGTGCTGTGGTGGGGAGGTGGGCTGGATCTGCACCAGGGACACCAAGATAAGGGGTAGAGTATGCACATCCCTCCAGAGCAGTGTCCGTGGAGGGCAGATAGTGCTCCTGGAGCCCCAGATAAGGACTCAGATTGTTCCTCCCAGTGTTCAGGCAACACCTCCCCCGTACCTCCAGCCACTGCCTGGTGATGCTGGATTTTTCACAGGGCAGCATCCCAGTCCCAGGGTAGCTCTCCCACAGAGCAGGTCTGGGTGCCTGGCAGCTGCTTCCCTTTGCCCTGCTCAGGTATGGAGTGAACAAGCTGGAGGGGATGCTGCGACCTCTTGTCGAAGACGGCCTCAAGTGTGTGCTCATCTTTGGGGTGCCCAGCAAGGTCCAGAAGGTCAGTGCGTGTATGTGGTGCTGCTGGGATAGCCACAGGACTGTCAGAGCAATGGGGGGCTGGGGGTGGGGTGGTCTCCTGATCAAACAGGAGTAGTTCAGGGTCTCTGGCGGTGATTACAGCCCACTCGGCACAGCAAATGGGGATGGGATATTGCAGTGACACTCAGAAAGTCCCCAGAGCTCTGCAGGTTGCCCAAAACATGCCCCATCAATCTTTTCCCTCGTGGATGGGGTCACACCATCCAGCCTTTCGGGGTCCCACAGTTCAGGAAATGCTTCCTGGGCAGAGCTGCTGCCTCGGAGGAGCCGGTGGGAAGTGTCAGCTCTGCATGCTGAGGTGTTTCTGCCCTCACAGGATGAGAGAGGCTCTGCTGCTGATGCTGAGGGCACTCCTGCCATCCAGGCCATCAGGAAGATCCGCTACACCTTCCCGGAGCTGCTGATTGCCTGCGATGTCTGCCTGTGCCCTTACACCTCGCACGGGCACTGTGGTGAGCACGGACCGCGGGGCTGGGCTGAACTCTGGGAGCTTCTGGGATTTGCCATTTCCTGCTCCTGCTTCTGGGAGACTCTGGGATTTGCCATTTTCTGCTGAGGGTCTGGCCAGCTCCTGCTCCAAGACTTGGCTTCCCTGTACTGGTGTAGTTGAGCCTGGGTGACCTCTCCTAGGTTTTGACCACAGGGTGGGAGGCATGGGTGGTTTCAGACCCTCCCTCAAGGCCCCCTGAGTCCGAGCACCCCTCCTTGTCCCCCACCTCTGCCTTCCCTTCCCTGGAGTGCCCACATGCTGTTTCCAGTCCCCAGAGGGCTCCTGGTCCTTATCCACCTCCCTTAACACATCAAGTTCCTCACTGCTGCTCTGAGCATCTCCACAGCTTGTCCCCAGAGCCACGCTCCCCTGGGGACTGAGGCATCAGCTGTCCCTCCCCTGTGTAACCCCGGGTTTGTCTCCCAGGCATCCTGCGTGAAGATGGCACCATCCAGAATGAGCTCAGCTGCCAGCGGCTGGCAGAGGTGGCACTGGCTTATGCCAAAGCAGGTGGGGAGCCCCAGGCAGTGACACCCCAGTTTGGCTCTCACAGAGCTGCCCCTCTCTGGCTTTGGGCAGACTCAAAAGCAGACTGGGCCTGGCTCCAAGTGGGAGTGCTCCCCTGCCCTCCCTGTGCTGTCCCAGGCAGCACCTAAGCCTCTGGTGCTTCCCGACATCCCTGTCCTGTCTGTCCCTGCAGGCTGCCACATCGTGGCCCCCTCGGACATGATGGATGGGCGCATTGCAGCCATGAAGCAGGCGCTGATCTCCAACGACCTGGGCAACAAGGTCAGCCAGGGACCTGCGTGTGCCACAGGCACGAGCCACATCCATGGGAGGCTGCAGCACAGTGGGACAGGACAAGTGGCAGGAGGGGCAACCCCCCCCCTTGGTGCCACGGGCACTGCCCTGCCCCAGCACACACAGGAGGGGAATGTCCTTGGCTGGGCCCAGGCATGGGGAGGCACCAGACCTCTGGCAGGGGGAGGATAAAGCTGTGAGAGGGAATTTCTCCTGTCCCAGCACTGGGATGTGAGCTCCCAGCCCTCACAGCCCCTCTCTGCTCTGCAGGTCTCAGTGATGAGCTACAGTGCCAAGTTTGCTTCATGCTTCTACGGCCCCTTCAGGTGGGTCTGTCCCTCACCCAGGTGTGCCCAGTGGGGGCCAGGCTGGCTGGGAGTGCATTCCCAGGGAGTTGCTTGGGAGAGGAGCTTGCCAAGAGCCTGGGCTGCACGTGGGGCCACACTGGTCACTTTGCAGCACCCTACTCCTACTTCTCCAGGTGAAAAGGAGACAAATGTACCTTGCCCAGGAGAGGCTGGCTGGTGGGAAGGTCACGGAAGGGTGATCTTCCATCCCCACCCTTCATTTGCTCAGGTGCTGGTGGCAAGGCAGGCAGAGGGAGCTGCCTGCAGATTCCAGGAGCAGTCAGGAGTCATGGGAATCAGTGTTGCCCCTCAGGGTGACTTCAGGGACAAGCCTCAGCTTAGTCAGCTGTTAGACCTTGTCCCAGGAAAAGCCTAAGCCTGGCAGGGTATCCCCAAAGAACCTAACTTGGAAAAGAGCCTGACACAATTTTATCCAGACTCTGGGCATGGGGAGGGCAGTGGATGTTGAAACAGTTCCCAGGGCCAGTCTGGGCCTGTAGGACCTCCCAGAGCAATCCCTGGGTGCTGAACTGAGTCAGGAGCCCCCTTTTTCTAGCTCAGTGACTCAGATGGTTTTCCTGGCCTGTACTCATGTTTCTGAAGCTGTACGAGGTGGGAGGCAGGGGTTCCTCACCCCCTGTCCTCTGCCCCTCTGCAGGGATGCGGCGCTGTCCAAACCTGCCTTTGGGGACCGGCGCTGCTACCAGCTGCCCCCGGGCGCCCGGGGCCTGGCCATGCGCGCTGTGGTGAGTGTGGGGTGAGACACCCTCAGCGGGGTGAGTGTGGGGTGTGGGGTTATGGCTGTGGGGTGGGACACGCTCAGCAGGGTGAGTGTGGGGTTACGGCTGTGGGGTGGGACACCCTCACATGGGGCCTGGGTGATTGCACCCTGCAGGGCTTGGGGTGAGCAAGAGGTTGAGAGGCAAATGGTCAGCAGCCTTCGCCTTCCATGAGCCAAAGAACCACGAGGCCCGTCAGCCCAGTGTGTGCCTGAGGACTGAGCACTGCGAGCTGTTCAGTTTCTGTCCCCTGCTGTGGCTTGGGGTGTCAGGTGCAGGGATGCAAAGCCATCAGCTCTCCCCAGGCACCGTGTGTATGGCAAAGGGAGCATCAGCCACCTTGGCCACGTGGGGCTCACAGCCTCCTGTGCTCCATCCTGGGAAAAACAACCACCGACTTCACACTCCTGGGGAAAAACAAGTGTTCTTGTCCCCACGCTGCCGTGGCAGGACCGGGACGTGCGGGAGGGCGTGGACATGCTGATGGTGAAGCCGGGGATGCCCTACCTGGACCTCGTGAGGGACGTCAAGGCTCGGGTGAGCTGCCTGGCAGGGAGGGCCCTGGGGAGGGTCTGTGGGTTCTGTGTGCCGGAACGGGCGCTGGAGCATTGGGGGTGTGCGGGGAGGGGACAGCTCGAGCGGGCCGGCCTGTCCCTGCCGCTGACCCGCTCCCGCAGCACCCCACGCACCCGCTGGCCGTGTACCACGTCTCGGGGGAGTTCGCCATGCTGTGGCACGGGGCGCAGGCCGGCGCCTTCAGCCTGGAGGCGGCGGTGCAGGAGGCGATCACGGCCTTCAGACGCGCAGGTGAGGCTGCGACCCCCGTGTTCCCCTCTCTATCCCCCATGTCCCCCCGGGCTGGCTCCAGCGTCTCGTCTCTCCGCAGGGGCCGACATCATCATCACCTACTTCACACCGCAGCTGCTGCGCTGGCTGCGGGAAGCGGCGGGCGGACACTGAGTGCGGCCATTTCGGCTGGGGCGGGCTCTCCGCGAGGGGAGGGAATTCCGCCGGGGAGGGAGCTCAGGGAGGGGTGGCGCTTCCGGGCAGCGGCGCGGTTGGGTCCCGGCGCTGCGCGCACCCCCAGCCCGCAGGCCCCGCGCACCGGGAGCTCGGCCCGGTGAGCGCCAGGACCGCCCCGCTCCGCCGGGACCCGCGGGGACACCGCGAGTCTGCACCTCCTCCCGCCCCGGACACCCTTCCCGGACACCCCGCCCGTGTCCCGGACCTCCAGCCCCGGTACCCCAGCTTCCCTTCCGTCTGCAGCACCCACGTGGGAAGTGTCACTGCCCCAGCCTGGCAGACTTTGCCCCTGGGAGTCGGAGCAGGGTTTGCTCTCCCTGCCGCATCCCCATGCTGACCCCAGAGGGGCCCTGAGCCCCGCCGGAGGGACAGCGACGCTCGTACTGAGGTGGTCAAAAGGCTGGGGGGCGCGCAGCCCTCTGATGTGAGTGGCACCGCGGGGCTCGGCTGCGTCCCGAGAGCTGCCGAGGCCATGCTCAGGCTGCGCCTGCTGACGTGGGACGTGAAGGACACGCTGCTGCGGCTGCGGCAGCCCGTGGGCCAGAGCTACGCGGCCGAGGCCCGGGCCCACGGGCTGCAGGTGCAGCCCGAGGCTCTGGGGCGCTCCTTTCGGGAGGTGTACGGAGCCCAGAGCCGGCACTTCCCCAACTACGGCCACGGCCAGGGCCTCAGCTCCCGGCAGTGGTGGCTGGATGTTGTCAAACAGAGCTTCAGGCTCTCGGGCGTGCAGGACGAGGCAGCCCTGACGAAGCTGGCAGAAAAGCTCTACCGCGACTACTGCAGCTCCGACAACTGGGAGGTGCTGCCGGGAGCCGCCGAGACCCTGAGCCGATGCCGCGAGCTCGGTTTCCGCATGGGAGTCGTCTCCAACTTCGACAGCCGGCTGGAAGTCATCCTCTCGCAGTGCAACCTGCGGCACCACTTCGAGTTTGTGCTCACCTCCGAGGGCGCGGGCTTCGCCAAGCCGGACGGGAGGATCTTCGAGCAGGCGCTGCGGCTCGGCAGGGCCCGCCCCGAGCAGGCGGCTCACATCGGGGATGACTACAGCCGGGACTACCGCGCAGCCCGGGCCGCGGGCATGCACAGCTTCCTGCTGCGGGCAGCCGGGCAGGGCGAGGGGCCGGAGGTGCCCCCCGAGCACGTCCTGCCCACGCTCAGCCACCTCCTGGCTCGCATCGAGAAGGAGTAGCTGCGGTTCAGAGGGGTCCGGTGCTGTTGCCGAGTGCTGAACTGTCCTGACACGAGATTTCTTGCTGCCAGGTGGGCAGGGAAGAGCAGCAAGTCCGAGCTGCCTATGGAGCAGGAGTGTTCATGCAATAAAACATTTCTGATGCCCAGCAGCGGAGCAATGTGTTTCATGACTCTATAAACACCACAGAAGAGGGTCAGCTGTGGTGTCTTCCCCTAACAGGGCTGGGACTGGGTCACTCCAGAGGCTCATTCTGACAGGAGATGGAGGCAGATGCTGAGGTTTATCCCTTCTCAGTCACCCCAGGGACAGGCTCAAGCATCACCCAGTGCAAGTGCTGGCCCTGTCCCAGGGAAGGTTTGCCCACACAGAGCACCCAGGACACCCCTGCCCAGGCCCTGCACCCTCAGTGTACCCCAGCTTTGCCACCTCACCAACATCCCCCCCTTCCCAACAGCAGGAGGCAGGCAGGAGATGCCTGCAGGTCTCCTGCTGTGGGCAAGAGTCGAGCTGGGCAATTTCACTTAATCAATTGCCAATTAACAAATTTTACTGATTCAGGTAGTGAGAAATAAAGATGACCCTTTAAAAATCCTTTTAAAACCCTTTCTTCTGGCTTAACTCCAGGCCTACACCTCTCCTTCCTCCCTGCCTGCTGCCATCAGCTCCCTGTGTTTGCACCACATTACACTCAAACCCCACTCCCTTGGGACATTCGGTTATTGTTTCTTTCTGCTGCTCTTTGCTTGTTCCTCTGCTTGGACGAGACCACAGCCCCTCAGCAGTGTCCCTGTCCCAGCATGGTTCCCCCACAGGGGACAGCCCCCTGCACTGTTCTGCTCTGCAACGGGGTAGCTCCTCCCAAAAGCATCTCCAGCTGCATCCCAGTCAGGGAATCACAGAATCATTTAGGCTGGAAAAGACCTTTAGGATCGAGTCCAGCTGTTCCCCCAACACTGCCCAGGTCACCATTAAACCATGTCCTCAAGTGCCACATCCACAATACCTTATAAACACCTCCAGGGATGGTGACTCCATCACTGTCTTGGGCAGCCTTTCCAGGGCCTGGCCACTCTTTCAGTGAAGAAATTTTCTCCACTATCCAACCTAAACCTCTCCTAGCGCAACTTGAAGCCATTTCTTCTTGTCCTTTCACTGTTGCTTGGGAGCAGAGCCTGACATCCCCCCCCCCGGCTCCACCCTCCTGTCAAGGAGTTGTAGAGCACGGTATGTCCCTTTCCATGGGCCTC
Organism: Tichodroma muraria; assembly: GCA_013390105.1. Classification (NCBI taxonomy): domain Eukaryota; kingdom Metazoa; phylum Chordata; class Aves; order Passeriformes; family Sittidae; genus Tichodroma; species Tichodroma muraria. The sequence continues at coordinate 15,987 of WAAG01057971.1, read as the reverse complement.
CTCCCTGCCATTTCTCATAGATACCGCTCACTATTTCTCCTTTTTTCTCCAGCCCACCAGCAGACTGAAAAGCTGCCTTTGGTGGGGCAGAAATCAAACAATTCACCTAGGAGCACCTGGCCCAGCCAGGCATTCCCAGACCCTTCACCCCAGCACAGGATGTAGGCTCCAGGAGGAGAAGAAAGCTGCAGGAAACACACGAGGAACAGGTGTAGTGTGAAGGCAGGTGTTGTCTGAAGGCCCCTGGACACAGCCCACAGCCCTGCCCTGGCTCCTTTCCCCCGGGCACTGCGCAGAGCGCACACAGTCACACACGGCCGAGCGAGATGCTCTGGTGTGCCACGGCAAAGACAGGGTAGACGGGCTCCAGGAAGGCCTCGTGGTGGGAGAAGAGGATGGCGCAGGAGTCAGGGTCGTAAAAGAGCAGCTCCCTCCCTGCAAAGTCCAGCAGGACCCCGATCTCTGACGGGGCCTTGATCAGCTCCACGGGCTGGGGCTGCCCCGCATGCAGGAACCGGAATTCTTTGTCATAGCGTGAGAACACCCAGGAGGCAGCGTTGAAGCCCAGGCGGCCTTCGTTGGCAGAGCCCTTCCTGGGCACGGAGCTGTAGCAAACCCCCAGCTTGTAGGCACAGCTCTGCTCCACGCTGACCTTCCAGGCACAGACTCCTGAGTGGAAAGGTGCAGTGGCCAAAGCGTTGGGCCAGTGGTCAAACTGCTCAGGGCAGTCCGAGTCCACTTTTGCTTTCTTGGGGCTGAAGGTCAGGGTTCTCTTGTCTTCTGACAGGCTGAGGTGGGGGCTCAAGGTTTTCTCATTGATGTGAATCTCCTGTGAGTCTGCAAGAGAAGCAACAGGGTGAGCACTGACTCAGTGGCCACCTCCTGAACCATCTGAGGTAGTCATGGCCATGAGAAACACAAGTGCAACCACCCTCTCCTCACACACTGCTCCTGGGGCCCCATCTGCTCCCCAGGGTGACAGTGCTGGGGACTTTGGCTGGGTGCCACAGCTTCTCCTCTCAGCCAGGGCCAGAACAAGGCAGAGACTCACCAGACATCTCTCCACCTTGCACTAAAGGCCCTGCTCATCTTCCTCTGACCTTGGCCTGACTCCCCACAAAACAGAACTCAGGTTTGGTTCACCCCACTTTTGGGAGAGATCCAAACCTGATTCCTGTCCTTTCCCACCCCCATGGTGGGTGAGCAGACGTGGCTGTTCCTCCCCCAGCCAGGGGAGCCAAGAGCCTGGCAAGACTGGGAGGGCTGTGCGCAGAAAACCTGCAAAGCCGGAAAAACAGGACTGGAGAGGGCTGGGCAGGGAAATCTCTTTCCTGCTACAAAGCCCCAGGTGTTGATCAACCCACCCTGAGGTGCTGGGAGGAGTTCGGGGAGGTGGCACCAGGCTCAGTTGAGCATGGCTGTGACCAGATCTGGCTTTGCTGTGAAAGAGGGTGCCCAGCCAGTAGCAGCCCAGGCTGGACAGAGGACATGGCACCCACTGTGGGTCTGCACCACTTCAAAATCATGGAATCACAGGACTGTCAAGGTTGGAAAAGATCTCTAAGATCATGGTGCCCTGCCCTGATTGCATTCTTCTCCCTGAGACCCCTAAGTGGGTCTGCAGGCTGTAGAATTGCACAAGTGTGTCCTTCAGTCCCTAAATTTGTGAAGCAGGGATGAGGCTGATGCCCAGTGGATTCACCTGCTCCTGAGGATACTCAGTTCCTGCCAGCAGGTGCCCCTCCTTGCCCTACCTTCCCCCACCCTCACTTTATTCATTTTAGGTCTTAAACCACCATGGAAACAGGGCTGGAGGGGTGACTCAGTGACTCTCCCATCCCAGACAGAAGCTCTACCCTGTGACACCAGTGCCAGCCATTGCCCAACACCCTCTGCTCAGCATCCAGCACACAGCATGATGAGGATGAGCCCTTAAAGAACCAAAGGATGACCTCAACAGGGTCATCCCAGAGCCCAACCTGCTCCAGGACCCAGGTCAGCACCCCTCTAACAGCAAACAGCACCCAGCAACAGCAGCAGCAGCAATGCCTCTGGGTTTCCTCAGGCTGCACCTGCCCAGGTGCTCCCTGGCAGAAGAACGGAGGCTGAATTATCCCTTTGCAAATCAGTGCCACACATCTGTGCGTGTTAGGTAGGAGTTATTGCAAGCCAGAATGAGCCCAAAGAGGAGCTGAAGCCAGCATTTCCTTCAGCAGGAGCTGCCAGCCTCATTCATCTGATGATTTATTTCCCCACACAGCAGCCAAACCTGCGCTCTCCACAGGGTTGTGGGGCTGCCCACGCTGCTGGTGTGCAGGGCGGCTTTCCAGGAAGCCAAATGCTGCTATGAATTCATAGAAAACAGAGCAGCACCAGACTTTATCTTTCTCTGGCAGAAGGAGGGCACTAAACCTCCTGTTGTGCAAGACACAAAGCTAACCTAGGGCTGCATCCTGGTGGTCCATGCAAGGAAACACCACCCCAGTGACACCCACATTGCTTTGCTGTGGAATTGCAGTTCCAGGGGAGCATCTGAGGGAAGGGCTGGCAGAGTAACAGCAGAGTAATTCAGATCAGCAAATTTTGTCCCTCACTCAAGTGTTTTGTCATGATTAAAACTGGATTTTCACATATAATTCTCATGAATGATTCAACTGGGAATTCATCTTGCCCCCAAGTCTATTTTCTCTGTGTCCTGTATCCATCAGGGTTATGGGACATAAGGATATGAGACATGAGGGATACTGGGACAATAAATTACCATGGTTAACAGCTCTGGGAAGCACATTTGTGTGAGCTGCAGCACATCTGAATGCTTTTAAAAATCCAAGTTCCCATGAACCAAGATCCCTCCCAAAATGGTGCCAGGAGATTTACATCATCTTGTGGTGTAAGAAAGAAGCTGCCAATCCCAAACAGAAGTGATACAAAAGCCTGGATGCCAAGTGAAGGCATCAAAGGAATCATGTTTATTTTTGAGAGTGAAATGGAGGCCCTTTTGGAGCCACTTTCCAAGTTTTTTAGAGGTCATAGAGTGAGCCATCAAGGCTTGGAATTTTCTGTTTTCAAGCAAATAAACAAGACAGCCACCTGCTCACCTGCCTTTGGGAGAAGGGACCACAGAATGACACTTCACATTACCGTGTCTCAAGGCAAGCTCAGACCACTGCTGTTAATTTTAAATCTCTAAGGCTTGGTCCAGGGTGGCCTGCGGACTGATGAGATCCACAAGGATACACCAGGCATCCTCAGCATGCAGATGTGAAATGTAACCACACACTCAAAAAAACCCAAACAGAATGAAATTGCTTAATATAAGTGATAAGTGCATCAGCACACCCACCACAAGAATCAAGTGCCTTAAAGTCATTACATTTCACAAGGATACCGCTGGGAGAGGAATCCTTACAAAAACCCTGTCACAACAAAGAAAATGAGGGAAAGGCTTCCCGCTTGACTCCATGGCTCTGAACACTGAGAACCTGCTTGACTGATTCTTTCAGGAAGAATTTCTTCACTGAATGGGCTGTTAAATACTGGAAGGGACTGCCCAGGGAGGTGGCGGAATGACCATCCCTGGAGGTGTCCAAGGCATGACTGGGCGTGGCAGTCAGTGCTCTGGGCTGGGGGACAAGGTGGTGATCACAGGTTGGATTGGATGGTTTTAGAGGTCTTTCCTAACCCAAACAATTCTGGGATCCTGTGACACTGTCAGTGCACCACTGCAGGGGCTGGCATAGAATCACAGAGTGATTTGGGTCGGAAGAGACCTAAAGATCACATACAGGACCCTAAAGATCACCTAGTCCCAACCCCTGCAGGGACACTTTCCTTGACTGCCAACATTCACAGATTCCAAAGAGGGAAATTAATCACCAAGGGAGAGCAACACCAGAGTTTGCAGTAGATGAACACATGATGGTAGTGCTTGATAGGCACAGACTCTCAAGCTAATACTTAAAACCATGACAGCAATAAAAGCCTGAAGAGAAGACCTTGGAGACAGGCCTGGAAACGGAAATCTGGGAACAGCTCATCAGAATCACAGCAAGATAAGCAGAAATCAGAAGTTTGTACAGAAGCTTTGGAAAAACCACCCTAGGGATTGTTCATAAGGCAAAATACCTTGTGATTATTTGTGTAGGATGTTGCCATCTCTGAGAAACAAAAAATACATTTGAAATACTCTAACAACAGACTGAAAGCCAGAGTGAAAGCAAACGTTTCACAACCAGCCATTCAAACACATCACAGATGGAGGAAAAACATCTTTCCCTACTTAACACAGCCAGCACCAACCAGGTAAACCAGTCCCAGAGCCTGTCAGTGGCCTGGCAAATGCCTCCAGTGCAGCCTCAGCTGTACAGCAGGAGCTGAGCCAGAGCACAAACACCTCTAGAACCACCAGCTCGTGCACAGCCACAACCTCAGCTTGTCATCAGAATGCTGCTCCATTTACTCACTGCACTGGGCAGTCTCACAGATACCCCACAGATGAAATCAACCTCTCAAAGTCCCCAGCAACCCAATGCTAAACGTTGTGAACAGAGACTTCTGTGACAGAGATTCCCACAGCAGCATCAGCTTCACTGCTGTCACCCAGAGACCCAGGAAACAGCAAAAGAAACCACACAACGTTAAAGCCACAGAGCTGATAAAATATACAATCTTTTCAAATGCCAGTTCTTCCCTGAGCCACAACCTGCTTGGAGGCCCCACTGCACCCCCTACACCTCCCACAGCTGCTGCTGCCTCCCTGAATGGGCTCCAAGAAACAAGCAGGGGCTGGGAGAACAAAGGGGAAGGACACAGAGTGAGGAAGTTTGACACAGCGTGAGGGTGTTTCTCTGGGCACAACACGAGTGAGGGTGCAGGAATCCCTGGAGCATGCGAGATCTGAGCAAGACACTGACCTGTGAGGCAGCAGAGCACAGCACAGGCCCACAGTCGATGCAGCAGTGGACTCTGAACACAGGTCTGATTAAAGTTTAACTTCAGGGACTCCTGTGGCTCCAAGATTCCCTCCGCCACCTCAGTCCTAGCAAAGGAAAACAGGAGTTGTTTCAAAATACAGTGATTTATTGTGCTGGAAGGTGTTTAAAAGATCACGAGGAGGCATGGCAGAGGTTAAAGTGGAGCTCTGGCTACAGAGAGACCACAGCAGGGGTGTCTGGGCCAGCTCTCACCCCAAGTGATACTTTCGATTGGCTCTGCTTACAGTTCCTTGTGAAAGGGCTGCAGTGTTGTAAAACACATCCCAGCAGCCTGAGTCAACAGCTCCTCACTCAGCAGACACAAGGTAAATAAATGTGTCTGAGAGCAGCCATCAGGGTACCAGGGGAGCACAAAGAACAGGCAGAGAATCAGATTTCCCTCTATTGCCAGAGCCACAAGGTCTGGGCACAGAGCAAGCCAGGACACCAGGTTTCACCCAGCACAGAGCCAGGGGTTTGCTGGCTCCTGTGGCCTGCAGCACGCACAGAACTCCTGGTTGTGAGGACAGGTTGTGGCACAGGCTGCTGGGGATGTGCTGTGGCACATTCCATACTCTCCACAGGCACAAATACCCCATAGACCCTCTGGGCAGCACAGTGCAGCCAGAGCCAGCACCCTCACAGCAGCCACAGAAATAAATGACTTAAATAAAATTAAATAGATTAAATAAAAACACAGCCACCAAGGTGCTTCCTCAGGAATGGCCACCCAGGGTCTCTGATAGGGCTGCTGGGGACACTAAGACCTGCACCTGGCTCTCCCTGCCCATGCAGAGCTGGGGAGATGCTGTGCCAGCCACCCCTACGTGGACCACACACCATCCCACCTCCTGCCAACAGCCTGGCACAGCCCTGCTCCATCCCCCAGCAAGCCCTGTGGCTTTCTAAGGAGCTGCATAAGTTCTCCCATAAGCAAGGGCTGCTGATCTGGGAAAGCACACGGTGCAGAGACAAGAGGCCACGCTGTCAAGTCTGTGCTTTGTCCTTGTCCACAACAAAAGCAGCACAAGGGACAGAGAAGGTGTCATGGGGTGCCTGAATCACAGCACGTAGCACAGGAGCTGTGGGGTGCAGGTGTGGAGCAGGAGCAGGGAAAGCCTGGAGCAGAGTCAGGGAAAGGACCAGGAGCAGCTGGGTACTGACCTCTCGAAGATCTCTTGTTCTGCATGCTGGGGGCAAGGAGAGAAAGAGTCATCACAGCTTGAATCCCCACAGAAGACATCCCAAACACAGCAAACCCAGGACCCAGAGAGCAGTGTTCCCCTTCCTGACCCAGAGGAGCCACCCCTCACCCCAACCCCAGCCCTGGGGAGCAGCAGGAGCATTCAACATCCATCTTCTTCAGTTGCAGCACTTCCCACTTCCCAACTCTGAAAAAAAGTGGGAATGGCCGAAGGCAGTACATTGCACATGTGCTTGGGGCACTGTCTGCTGTCTCCTCTCTGTCCCCACCCCACCAGGGCAGGCTACAGGAACAGCCTGTGCCCCCAGCAAACAACCCCAGGGCTTTCAGCAAAGGAAACTGCAGAGGGACTATGTCAAGAGTCAGGTGACCTCATGGTCAATCCCACTTGTTTCTGTACCTGCTGGGCATGAGGCACTCTCAAGGTACAGCAAAGTGATAAGAAAATACCTGATCCCTGCTCAAATCCAAGCAGTGCACTTTGCATGCCTTCAGCTTTCCTGTGGCATGGTATGTGTTGATTCCAGATAGGCACAAGTACCAACACCAACAACCCAAGGTGGAGAACACATGAACCCCCAATTCCCTTCCAAAAGGAGAAACTGAGGTGTGCCTGTTCTCTGCCACAGGCAGCTGACCGATCCTGCTCTCCAGCCTCTCCTCTTTATGGTGTAGCTGCAGCCCAGCACACCAAGGTGCTGGGGCAGGACAGGAACTGCCTTTCCCATCAAAGGAACATCAGCCTTCTTTCCATGGGATTGGGTCTGTTTTCCAAGCTGAGCTGCTGCTCCCCTCCTCACAAATTTACACATGGGAAACGGAGGCTCAGCGTGGTGGTGGCAAGGCAGAGGTCCTGCTCATGTCTAAAATGAGAAGAATTACTTGGGTGAACCCAGATGATTCAATAACCAGAGAAGGAACTGAGTAAGGGGAAGGACAGGCTGCTTTGCACGGCAAATATCCCTAACAGGGCTAAGCCAGGCAACACAGGGGACTTTCCAGAAGAGATGCAGGTGTTTCCAAGGGTCAGTTTTGATTAAAACTAGACACTAGAAAACTGGTGGCACAACAAACTGTTGTAAGAGCAGCTCACAACCCAGAGCTGTCCTGGCTGTCCAGCCTAAGGGCAACTACAAGCCCAGAGCCTGGAGACCTGAACCTGGGTGGTTCTGGACCTCACTGCAAGCAAGAGCAGGACCGGGCAGAGCAGATGCTCTAGGAACCACCAGGAAACCACAGAGGCTTATCAGGACCAGCTCAAGGAGGTTCCCTGAGCCAGACCTGCAAATCAATGTCCTGCCCACCTCTGCCTCCCTGCTGTCAGCACAGCAGCAGCTGAACACTGTATTTAAGTCCCATAACAAAAAGTGCAGGTCAGCTCTGGGCTGCCTGACTCACAGTACTCACCAGCAGGCTCTGGTCATCCAGGTTGGTGATCACGTCCACCAGGTAGGTGCGGAGGGCACCCAGCTTGTGCAGAGCCTCTGTCCAGTGCACCTGCTGGGTGAGGATGCTCTGGTGTGCCCGCTCCTCCTCGGCGTGCACCTTCTCCAGCAGCCGCTGCTCCTCGTTCTCACAGGCCTTCCCCACGAGGAGCAGCCTCTGGACCACCAGCTCCCGCGCCGCGCTGGCCGCGCTCTGCCACGGCAAGGACACGGCAGGAGCATCAGCCCAGCTCCAGCCCCGAGAGGAGCCCCAGCTGCTTCTGCCGGCTCAGCTCTTAGTGCTACTCTGTTAACTGAGCCCAGGCCACAGCACCTGGCACCATCCCAGTCCCAAACCTGCCCACTGTCTCCTCAGACAGCCCAGGTAACTCAGTGACAACCTGCGAGGGACCAGAGTCCTGTCCCTCAGCAAATCTCCAGAGATTCACTGTTGGTGAGAAACAGGAGAACAGGCTGAGACAGCTGGGGGAGTTCAGCCTGAAGAAAAAATGCCAAGGAGAACTTAGAACCCCTTCCAGGACCTAAAGGGGCTCCAGGAGAGAGGGAGAGGGACTTGGGACAAGAGCCTGGAGAGATGGGACAGGAGGGAATGACTTCCCACTGCCAGAGGGCATTTAGATAGGATATTGAGGAAGAAATTTTCCCTGGGTGGGTGGTGACACCTTGGCAGGGTGACCAGAGAAACTGTGTCTGCCCCTGGATCCCTGGAAGTGTCCAAGGGCAGGCTGGATGGAACTTGGAGCAACCTGGTAGAGTGGGACGTGTCCATGCCCATGGCAGAGGGTTGAAACTGGTGGTCTTTAAGGTTCCTTCCAATCCAAACCAGTCTGGGACTCTATGATTCTATCACTGTCCTTTGTCCTCATCCTCAGTGACAGCAAGGAACAAATAAACCCAGGAATTCTAAGGCACTGATCGTAGTAGGATGTTTGATTGTTGTATGCTCACACCTTTGTCTGTGCACATTTTCTAGGCAAATGAAGCAGGAATTCCAGGCACTCCATTTCCACAGCCACATCCCGACGTTTCCCCTCCCCCCTCCCCGGGAGCTGAGCATCCCTGCCGGGAATGGTGAGCAGGGAGCAGGCAGGGCCAGCCCCAGGGACTCACCAGGACACCCTGGTCTTTGGCAGGCAGCACCTCGTCCACGTGCCGGGCGATGGCCGCGCTCTGCAGCTGGATCCGCTCGCAGCGCTCCACGAGCTTGTTCTGGGACACGGGGCAGCGGGGTGATGGATGCAGGCCTGGACTGGCCCCGAGCCCCCGGCAGCCACCCCACACCCACACTCACACCTCCCTGGCCCCCCAGCACCAGCCCACAGAAAGCCCCTTCCCCACGGGGGACCCCCGAACAGTCCCACACCCCACCAGGGCCCCGCGCCGCC
>WAAG01057970.1:695-29088 GCA_013390105.1 Tichodroma muraria | reverse complement strand
ATAAATCATTTTAGAGATTTGTGTGAAAAAACATAAGTTCTGCTCTCTACTTCCTCTTGAGAGTCTAGACAAGCTCATATTACAGGTTTTTTTTGCTTTCTTTGAATTAAAAAGCCTTACTTAAGTTGTGGCGAGACTTTGCATATATTCATCCTTTTCCTTCTGGAAAGCTTTCCATTATTAATACGTAACCCTAGCTCAAGTAGAAAAATACATTTTCTCCTATTTTATGTGAGGCACAGAGACTTCTTTCTTGAACATTCATTCATCAAAGGGGCATTCCCTCAATGAAATGCTAGTCCTGTGAATATCCCCAGCTCCCTTGTCACCCTGTGTGACCAGAGTGTGCTTCACTGGAGGACACTGCCTGATTTGATGGAGGTCCTAGAGCCTCACTCTGCACTGGTTCTGGTGGCTCCCCCTCATTCCCAGGTTCTTGACTCCCTTGGTGATCCTCCTGCTCTCCAACTGTCCTTTCTCATTCACAGTCCTTCATCAGAGAGCTCTTGGTACTGACTGAGGCTGGAGGTGCTGAAAGGAACCATTCACCAGCTGTGGAAAAAGAGTCCAGAGCCCAGAGAAAGTGTCCACACTGTGTTATCGTGTTCTAGTTAAAAAAGCCTTTTGCAGAGCTGGGCATCACATGCAAATTTTCTGAAGCTTAATTCTGCAAATCTTCCCCAATTCACGATCTCATGTAAAGAACAATGGCCAATCTTCTGGACAGTAGAGAGACAACAAGAAAGCAAGTCTATTTGTCTATTTCTTGGATGTGTGAACTGTGAACACACATAGAGCCTGTAATACCAAGATTTATTTAAACTGGGAAGCTCATAAGGCCCTGATCAAAACAAACATAATTTCATTCATTGAGCAGCATCACTGGGATGCACTGAACTGATATTTATCTGATATGGGAGCATCTGGATTAAACATTCTGATCTTGAAGATTTAGGAAGTTAGAGATTGAGGATAAAAGCAGAGACAAGACCCAGCAGTGTACAGAGTGATGGATAATTTTTGTATTCTCCTTTCTTCCCTTTTTTAAAGCTTCTTCCCTTCTGAGCTTGAAATATTAAAGACTACAAGCTGTTCTGCATAACAGGAAACCTGCAGACACAAAACAATGTAGATATGCTTATGTCAGTTGTACCTTGCTCCATTTATTAAAATACTGTTTTAAGCATATCTGGTTTAAATGTACCTTTCATTACTTAGGGTTTTTTTCACTTGGATCTAAGCATGCCTGTATTATAGAGCAACCTTGTATTTTTCTGTGCTGTAAATACCTCATTCATGTCTTCACATTATCTATTACTGTTTATCTCTTAAAGAGGGAAAATGGAACAGATCTAGTGAAACATACAGTTGCAGAGTAAATAAACATTTATTGTGCACTTCTTCCTCAAACTTTATGAGCTGCTTCAATGTAATTAGTATATAAGCTACCTTTCAAGGTCTTTGTTTAAAAAAGTATATAAAAATAAAAGCTTGACTGCTGCAAATAGCTCTTTCAGAGAAAGATGAGAGTTATAATTTTCTACAACCCCTTCCAATAATGGAGTATGAAGATAATTGTATTCAGCATTTACTGGTAGCATAAGGTGATTAGTAACATCCTTTAGACTTCCATCCATAAAAAGCCAAATGGGACAAGTGAATTCTCACAGTACTTCCTGGAGGAGAAAGGTCTTAGGTCTCCCCTCCTAAATATAGACCACACAGACGTAGCTTTGATTTCATTCTGCTGTAGAGAACCAGAGCATCGTGCTAAGGCATCTCATACTTGTGTCTCTCACCACCCCTACCCTGACTGTCCATTTCAAGCTCATTTACCATTTCTGGGTCTCCAAAAACCAAAAACCAGCACCATCTCCTCTGGGCCACCTTGACCTCTCCAGTCCTGGTATCCCCTCTTGCATCTGCTCGTGCCCTAGTGCCCAGGCAGCATCACCCTGTTGCCCCCTGCTCTCCTGAAACTTTTGACATGCAGGAACTGTAGTGAAATCACTGACTGGTGGTGCTCCCCAAAAGTATCTACCCAAAGACTCCTGGATATTTGCCTCTTTCCTTACCACTCCGGAGAGTGTATCTGATTCAGTTGATGAACAAACGAGCTCACTGAATTTTGAAACCAATTTTGGCTCTGCAGCTTCTCATCTCTTGACTGATTGATTGACTGAGACATCATTAACAGCCTGAACCTTTGAATGAAACCAGTGGGAGTCTTACCACTTTCACCAGCAAGAACAGGCTGCTGCACAAGTTTCCCACATGAAAGTACAATTCACTAACACATAAAAAAAATAATCCAAAAGACTGAGATCACAGCTCATAAGTCAGTTTAGTATAGAAATCTTTCACTGAGGTAACCTTTTGAGTACAATAAAAGAAATCTGTGGATGGTCTTTCTGTTTGTTTTATGCCCTGATTTTAGCTTGTATGACTTAATCTTTTTGCTCAATAAGGTGTGTGAACAGAGGCAGGATACTTTTGGTGTGCCTTGAGAACTACCTCATTCCCTCATTTTTTTCTTCTCTTCTTTCTCATCCTTCTCACCACCTCATGAGGCACCATCTTCCTTGGGACCATTGAGGATAAGGCATCTTCCCAGGGAACCATCAGCACTCTGATTTCATTGCCAGTCTGTGGGGTACCTGTGGACAGAGATGTGGTGTGTGGCAGCAAACACTGTGTCATTTTCAGAATGCTTGAAAATATAACCTAAACCTGTCACCCAGCAGATAAAGGACCTACCACCAGACTACTGAGGCAGGCTAGCCAACCTGTTTTAATTTTTTAACCTGTTTTATCTGTTTTAACCCCCCAAAATCTCAGACTAGATTTGAATATAGCAGCAGACTTTTACAAAGGCCTTTTGGAGTACCCTTGATCTAATCTGTTATACTTCAGTGACCATCGTCATTTCTTGGTCATAATGTCAAGGAAAGATATAATTAGATTTATATTTATGTGCATGTGCAATATAGAGGGTTATTTTCTGTTTATGTTATTATTGCTTTGGGAGTACAAACAAAACTGATGAGCACATTATTACACCTTTATGAGGGCAAGTTATTCAATGCATGAATGCTGGTGACACTTTCAGTACTGTGCTCATGATGCTTATTCTGATCAGAATGGTTTAAATAATACATGAACTCATGCATATACATATTGCAGCTCATCTCTTTCATTATGTGCCTTGCTAAACTCTCTCAGCTAGTTCTCCCAAGCATTCACATGTTTTCAGGGTGAAAGTCCTTTTATTTGTCGCAGACAGGTTGCAAAATCTTGCTGAGATATTATTTTAAATTTGTTTGGCTGTGCAACCTAGTTTAACAAGGGCAGATTGCAGCCTTTGCTTTTCCTAATCTTCCTGGGGGAAAACATAAAGGAAAAAAAAAAAAGAGAGAGCTTATGTGAAGTGTTTTAATGTATGAAGGAAAAACATATGAAAGGAGAAGTGGAAAATTGGATTTGGTAATTAAGATTTTGTGTTGGGACTACAGTGCTCACAGTTCAGTCCCCTAGAGTTTCTCTATGAACTTAGGCAAGTCATGCAAATCTTCCCAAGTCTCTGTAAAGTGGGGTAACAATTCCTTCTTTTCTTTCTCCTATGTCTTGTCTGTTTCACTCAGGTACAGATTCTTTTTCAGTGTCTTTACATTCATGGCTCCAAACACATTCAGGAATTTTTATACAAACCAAGTTCTGGTTAGGAAAATACTTTCAATTTTATATACCTGGCGCTCCAATTCAGGATAATCATTTTAAACAAATATGTTGAAGAATGTATATTTAGAAAGAAAACCCCCGCTTCCAGTGATTTTGGGTAGAAAAGTAAGATTCTGTGCTGAGAATGGTATGTGTCCTGAATGCAGGATGGCATCTGTGCATTAAATGGAGCTGGCACAGAGGAATGAATCCAGCTCTTACACCTGCTCTAGCTCTGTTTCTCAGGAGAGCACCTGCCCTCAGTGTCTGCAGTGCTTCCACACTGAACTTAAGTACGTGGCTTTGCACTGGAATGGCTGTAAGAATTTCTCTGTCCTTCCTGCCATCCACTGCCTGCTCGTTCTGCTGAGATAAAATGCAAGTGTCTGAAGTAAACCAAACACTGCCCCCCCAGCCCAGCCAAATCAAATTACTATAATTAAATAGAATTTTAAACCATGAATCATATACCAGGACCTAACAAACCAGGACACTGGGGCCTGCTAATGGGGTACTGTTGTCCATCACCCAGTGTGAGTGCCCAGCTTCTCCAGTTTGAGGTGGTCCAGCCTCATCCCTTCCACAGATGCTGCTCTGATCTCAAAAGTCCCCCGGGGTCTGCAGCTGCACTGGGGGTCGTTCACAAAACAGAACACAAAGCTGGGCTGTTTCTCTGCATTTTGCAATAACTGGTCTGTACTGCTACTCCTCATCCACAGGGAGGGCAGCACAGGGCACAACATGGGCCTGTGTCCATGGAAGTGTCCCTGGTTCATTAGCTCTGACTGCTACAAGAGATACACCCATCCCCACCTAGTCCTGGCACCATCCACCAGGCCGGAGTGACCTCCCTGACAGGCAGCAATCATCAGTCACTCTGCTCTGAGGAAAGGTGGATGAAGCAGCTCAACCTGTGTTACTCATCATGTTTCAGTGTCTCTTTTGTAGTTTTTCTGTGTCGTAAGCCACACTTTTCCTCAAGAATTTGCTGCTTCAAAGCTGCAGTGGCTTGAGCAAAACTGGGGACTGATCCTGTAACTAAAGGGTTTCCAATCTCTTTGCTGTCACTGGTCCCCTGTTGGAAATCATATAAAATCTGAAGGAAAAGTTAAAGCAGGTCTACCTTGCAGCTTCCTTGCCAAGTCCATGAGGTTTTCATATCTTTAAGAGCATCACTGGCACTGAGACTTTGGTTAGAAAAAATTCTGTATCTAATATGTGCTCAGGATCCTGTTACACTAACATACCCCAGGAATAAAATGCAGTCCTGCAATCCTTGTATCAAAGAGGGTCTGTGAACCAGTGAATAACTCAGGGCTCTGCTTGATGCCCAAAATGGCCCACTGTCTGGCCACTTGCAGGTTTCAGTGAGTTCAGGAGGGCTCTAGACCAGGAAATGTTCCCTTGGGTGATTATAGTTTACTTTTTTTTAACCATGTGTGTTGTCCTGATGAGGTTCACACAATTATTTACCTGCATGTTAAAGCACTCCAAAGAGCTTTCAATAGAGAGTTTCCTATTTCTAGAAACAGTAAAGGAGCTCGAGAAGGAACATGAGGACTTTGCCTGGCATTGTTACGCTTAGCACAGGGAGGCTGCTCTGGCTGTGAGAATTTCAGAGTGGTTTTTGTTCAGGACAGCCTGGCAGGGAGAGAGACAAAACTGATCAAAGGAAAAAGCCAGGCGGTTGTTTGTATGGAGCTTCTCCTTCTTATCCTTGTTGGCTGTGGGTCTCTTGTGGGTCACTATTGAAGCTGATTGCAATGCTTGAATGGCTTGAGTGGCAAAAGACCCTAAACNTCAGGACAGCCTGGCAGGGAGAGAGACAAAACTGATCAAAGGAAAAAGCCAGGCGGTTGTTTGTATGGAGCTTCTCCTTCTTATCCTTGTTGGCTGTGGGTCTCTTGTGGGTCACTATTGAAGCTGATTGCAATGCTTGAATGGCTTGAGTGGCAAAAGACCCTAAACAAGAGTACTCGTCTCATATCTTTTTATCTTTGTAACTAATTACAAAGAGTCTGAGGTAGATGATCACCCTGGGCAATTTTCTAGCTACCTTCCTACCCTCCCTTTCTGTGCAGGTAATGTTCAGGAAGCTTGTAATGTAACAGAGGCTCTGCCATCCAGTCTGTAGTTGCTTCATGTCATCCTCTTTGGGCTTTTTTATGTTATAAACATTTCTTTCTAATACCTCAAAGAGAAATACTCTAGTAATTATAGCAGCAATTTCCTTCCTTAGCTTTACTGTTTCTTCTCTCCTGTGCGGATTATTCCATTTAAGCTGATATCCTGAGCAATTACAGTACAACATCATTTGAGATGTAATCACCTCTGGCTAACCTCTTCAGGATCCTTTGGATATAAATGTGTTGATGTCTAAACATCCCAGTGAAAACATTTCAGTGAGAAAAAAACAATATGAAACCTAATATTTCCCAGAAAACTTGGTTAGGAATAGAGCAGAACAAGTGCTCCCTGTTAGGGGGAGGGAAGGAATATCAGAAGAAGATATTGCATTGATTTTACAGTCAGAAAGAATAACTGTGATCATCAATTCCCATCGCCTGCGAAACAGGCCAAGAATTTGGCTGCAGCCAGCACTACTGGCTGCAATGAGCCACATCCGAAACCCTGTGCAGCCACTGGGAAAAATGCTGTTGGCTTCAGTGAGAGCTTTGGATGATGATCAGTGTGAGCAGAAGCCCAGCAGTGCAGCACAGCTGTGGGGAAATCCCTGGAACATACTGAGCAGTGATCATTTGCCAGTAAACAGGGAGCATCAGTGGCTTCCTGGAGGCAGGACATTGTCTCTTCCAGAATTTCTTCCCTGTCTCTGTGGCTGTTCTCAATGGGATGCGAAGGAAACTGGGGGGAAATGGCCAGGGAAGAATCATTTTTCCCTGCCTTCCTGCTCTGTCTAGAGCCACTGCCTCTGGGGCTACTCTCAGCAGCAGTTCCTGTCTCTGCTGAGCGCCTGCACAGAGTAACTTCTCTGTTCCCTGTCGTGGATGATATAAAGACAGCTGGAGTCTGGTGTTCTCATCTAATGTTTTGGTTAAAAAAATAAAGAAATATTTAATTCTTTGGTTTAGGAATAGCTTAACAAAAGTTGAGAAATTTAGAGGTGTTTGTGAGTGTAGGTGTAGGTCGTTTGCCAAAAAAAATCAACAGCAACAAATTGCTCTATCAGGAACATATTAGATCTATCTGGCTAGTCTTGGGGAAAAATGCAATCTAAAATAAAAAAAGTACTCAGAAGTGCTCCTCAGGGGCTCCTTTGGGGCTTCAAAGCACAGTAATTCAGAAATACTGCATTTTGTGACAAAATTGCAGTTTGCATTTTAACAGTGGCAAAACTCAGCATAAATGTATAATCAATGTTTCCCACTCCTAAAAAAAAAAAGCAAAATCAGATTCTGAAGGAGATGGTACAACAGGATAATTCCCACTGGTGATGTAAAATCTCTCTATTCTACAGTTACGACTGCTCTGGTGTGCATGCTCCCAGCAATACTCTTTGCAGAAGCAGGGAAATGTAGTGGAAGCCTGCAGGATTTGGTATTTTGCATAAAAATATTCACTTTCAGACCACAGTTTAATTCCTTCCCAGGTGGCTAATAACTAAAAACTGCTGATTTGGGTGATACAGAGGCCACTGAGTCCTGCTGCTGTCCCTGATGAGCAAACTCATCCAGCCAGGCTGCCAGCTGACCTCTTCAGCTGAGGCAGCAGCTGCTGCAGTGGTCACTGAGAGGCAAAAGCTCTCACTTAGAGGATGCTCCCTCGCAAGAACATCCTCCTGCACTGGCCTGGAGCTATGACAAGGCTCCCTTACAAACAAGCTAAATAAGAGCCTCCTCTCTCCCTTCCCCTCTAGTCTCCTCACAGATAAGTGAGGGATTTAAGAATACTTTTTCTTTTTCCCTTTCAATTTATGAACTTTTGCCACAAGACTGTCAAGCAAGTTAACCAAAGCAGAATTTAAAGTCTGAACTTCCACTGATGAAATTACCTCAAGCACACTCATTTCTGAAAATTCCCTGTTGCTGGGCAGCAGGACAGCCTGAATTCAAGTATCTAGTACCAACTTAAATGCCTTCAGCACCCTGACTTCCAGATGCCTCTTTTTTTCCAGGCAAAGGAGGATGGACCAGGTCAGGACACATATTAAGTCTGCTTCTTCTTAGAAATACAGCTTATCTGCAGCTGCTTGTTTCACTTGACATGCAACCTCTTGCAGCAGCAAGAGAAAAGACAGAACAGCCCTTTCTGGGCAGAAGGAATGCCTGCTGCTCTTAGAAACACCATTGTGAGCTCTCATTGGCATTTGGGGGCAGGTTTACTTCCCATCTTTCTGATTACTCATCTTTCTGATGAGTTTTGAACAAACACCAGCATGGGGTTATTAGCAGCATCCCCATTATGTTTCTAATAGTCTTGTTAACATGCAGGAAATCAATGCCAGGAAATGTTAAGGAGTGTACAGAGGAAAGTTAGTGCAGTATGCTTGGAGGCCCATCCAGATTTTGTCAACAATCATTGCTCTTCTCTAGAGATCATTTTTTTATTGTTGTTGTTTGTTTCTCCTGGGCAAGAGCAAGACAATAATTGATACTACTTGAGTTCTTTGCCTCTTTTTCAGTTAGCTGTGGTCAAAATGTCCTAGCAACTTGGACCTTACAGCATTATCTTAGGAGCAGCATTCCAGTACAGAAGTGAAGAACAGAAGGTGTTTAGGAGAATTATTTGAGAACCAATGACAAAAGGTTTCCCAATAGAAAATGAATTAATATTACATTTCAGAAAAGTTTTTGATCTTTCTACGTTGAAGGCTTCCTCTAAGACTCCTCATCCATTCATTTCACTTCTGCTCCCATGCTGTTAAATGTGGACAATAGTCCTCTGCCACACAGAACTATCGCAAGGTTCTCAGGTTTTAAGGAGCTGAATGCCACTCAAGAATAATAGTGGGGTTTACTCCTCTAGTCTGCATCCCCAACTGTGCAACTCACTCATCTAGTGAGTTCCTTTGGACTCACTCACAAAAGGCCTCCCCCAACTTACTTTAACATGGAAAATTCAGAAAGCCTCTCTGGCCTCTGGGAGGGAAAATTCCTCCTGCTTTATCCCTGGAGATTCAGGCAGTGTTATGTCCAACACTGAACAGTGGAGTCCTTACACATGTGCACTCAGTACAGAAATATTAAATACCACTTCTCCCAGCATTCCTATTCAGAAAGCATTCATGAGGCAGGTGTCTGCAATTTCTGAGTATATAAGGGACTCTGAAATACTTTGTAGCAACGCTGCAAAACCCCAGAGGGGTTATCTGTAACCCCACTGTTAGCACTGGAAGGGGTAGAACTAAGCACAAAGCACAGGCACAGGTGTAGTGAGTGCACTGCTGGGAGTATTGCTCCTCTCCTGATTTCCTTGCCCCACTGCTGCCTCATGGAACAATCACTTCATCTTTTATGCTGAAGAAAAGGAAATACGACACTGTTGATCAGCACTGCTTCTGCAGTTGCAATAAAATGAAATGAGATCCAATGTAGTCAGCTGTTACCTGAGCAAGTCAGACTTACTGACCTTCACTGTGACTATTAATGTGCAAAACCCTTTGTCTTCCAGCTGTGAAAGCTGTTTTTTCTTGTTTCTGAAGTGAGAACAAGGAAAAAAGCAGGACAGAATTTTACTCGTGTGATGCCCCTACCTCCTTTTTTGTAACTAATAGTGAGTATTTTACCTCACTATTTCACTATTGACTTTTACCTCAGTCAAAGGCACCACCCAATTCCTGTTCCTACAGGATAAAGAAAGCCTTGCTGTTTGTACATGCAGTCCTAGTGCCCAAATAATTTCTCGCAGACACTAAAAATACCTCTGTATTTTCAGTCAGAACTGGTGTTTCTCTAACAGCTACGACTCATTCAGGATTTATCAGCCTGCCAGGTGGGATCTGCCCTGTGCTCACAGGGAACAAACCGTCCTGTGGCAGAAGCGTGCAGTGGGATGAGCAGCATTTGGGCTGGTGGGAGAAGCCTCCTGAATGGAGGCACTGCTCGCTACCCAACGTTGTCGTTCTCTCGGGGAGATGTTAATGAGGCTTGCCCACGATTTCATGAAAATTTCATTTGCTGCACGCAGGGCTCTCTGGCAGAAGGAGCTCTGGTGAATCTCGCAGAGGTGGTTTAAGCCATTGCAGCCTCCTGCTACGTGCTCCCTCTTTCCATGAGGATTCTCATCCTTGTAGCTGTGGTAGCTGAATGAAAGAGGGGCACGAACCTTGCTTGCAGCAGCTCCAGGGCCAATGTGTTGTATTATACTGTCAATGAAGGTGACATGCACAGGGAGAGGGTCACACCCTGACTCTGCCACAGTGCTCCAAGTCAAAGGGGAGAGAAAGGGGTTCCCCTTCCCTGAGACATGAATGAAAATTTCTGCTGAGTCACAATAAAACCCAGAAACTGAATTATTGGTTTTGAAATTATTATTACTTTTTACAGCATCCTCTTGTATGGGTCAAGGGAAAAAACAGAAAGGCTCACAGATCCACAAAACCTCAATAAATTCCAAGGGTAATATTTCAATAATTTCCTTGAGGACTAGGAACTCCACTTCCGTTGTCGAAATTGGCTTGAGTGGCTCAGAAACCTCAGAACACCTCACCTTGGAACAGTCTACTTCAGTCATCAAAATCAGAAGAGTCTGGAAACCAAAAAGAACAGAACCACAAACAATTATCTTGGCTCTTTCATTAACTGAAACTGCTGAGTTAAGTAACAATTAGGGCTTTATCCTCTGTGGTGCATGATCCATCACAGACAGCTGCATGTTAACTGTGCCTGCCCAGAGCAAGCATTTCAGCTTGCTGCCCTGGCTAATATATTAATGTATGTGAGCACGTCGAGACTTTTAAACCCAACCTTGCTGCTGTGGCTTAGGAGATGTTTAAAGCTGACTGGGCACCTAACATCTGGCTGAGAGCCTGTTACTGACTCTGGCCCCTGCAGAGGCTGTAGCTGGGTGGTCCAAGTTAAACGTGGGTGGCTCATGGGGAATAGCAGCTCATGCAGCTGTCCCTGCTAGGCAGGATTAGTCTGCTAGGAAAGAGGGCTAAGAGCAGGAAACATTCCAGGTGTCTGATCCACATCTGTCACATGACGTCTGGGCTCAGCTGGATGAACAGAGGTGACATCTTCAGGGACAGATGATAAGATTACTACCTCATATTATTTACTCGTAGTTTTATCTACGAGACACCTGAACACCTGGGGAACAGCTCCTGAGACACTGCAGTTTGCTATGCTTCAAGAAAATCAAAGTCACTGACAACCTCTGATAGATCATGTGGTTGGAAGAGCTAATTGGTATCCAGTGGGGTTAATCACACCTAAACTCCAATAAGATGGCTCTCTTGGGCGCTAGTAGCAGTGAAGCTGGGAGCTGTGTCTCTGGCAGTACAAGGCTGCCTGCACGTCTACCTAGCCATGAATGTAGTTATCTCCCCAGAAGTGAAATGGAAGTATCATTTAAGCTCCAACCAATTCCTTACAGAATTATGCCAAAAGTTATGTGTCAAGTTTATAAAATCAGATTAAAAGCATCCATATTGTGCTTTGTTCCTGCTTAACTATGTTGGTAACTGTTCTGGGAAAGTGGTGCAGTGTTGAATATCTTTCTGTAGTAATTACAATTGGGTATGAAAACGAGCTACAAAACAGGGAAGTGCTTTTATCCTGATTTCACAGATGGAGAGCTGAAACACTAAAGGCCAAATCTAATAAAGAATTACAGTGCTGCAGAACCTACCTTGCAGTCATCTGGTGCCCATATGGGATGCTGAACACTGTTAGACACCTAGTCCCCATTTAGAGGAGCCCCTGTTTATAGGACAGGCTCGTCCTCTGTAAATGGGAGCCAAAATAATTAACTTACTGAGAAAGAAGCTGCCTTAAATGACTACTCTTGTGTATCTGTCATCTGAGCTGCGCGACTCAGAAGTGTTATGAGCAAGAGGAGGTGTTAGACTGCACATCTTGATTACCTCAGCTGGGATGTCAGGGAATTTTTGCTTAGGGTTGCTGCCCAGGCCCTCCTCTAGATGAGCATACCAATGAGTTCCCAGTGCTTCTTTCGTCAAAGACTTCCCTCAGCTCTTTCAGAAATAAAAGGAGACCTCTCTTTCTTCACTGTGCATTTAGTACACATTTTAGCGGCCTGCTAAGGCAAGTTTAATATCCCTTTTCCTTCCTTCCTGCACTGAACTTGTTGCCCGCATCAGAAATATTTTGAGAGCAAGACAAGCAGCAGGAGGGAGTTTACCTCTGCAGTGTGCAACCTGGGGACAATATTTGGGGAATATCACGCATTCTGGGTATGAACCAGGACCACCTTTGTTGCACCCTGATGAATTACCCAACTACAGTGCTATGGATACATTCTCCTTACACGCAATTTCCAAAATAAATTTGGCACAATGATGCAGCTGTAACATAGTTGTGAAGATCCCCTTCTTCAGTCCCTCTGGACGGAGGCAGTGCAGATGCTCCTGTGAGATGGCAGACATGTCTTAATCCCTTTAAGCCGGTGCAGGAACTGGGAAGTTGGGTCCTTCAATGACTGTTATTTTGGTGCCTCTCCAAGTTTGATTACAAGGAATATGAATTATTTGCATGTAAATTTTTCCAGATTCCAGCTCTGCCACCTGCTCTCTGTGGTTGCCTATATCCCACTTTGGATCTGACCTTGAGTAGCCTATTTAGGTACCCAGGCAGATTCTGTGGTAGAGCAGAGCTGAACCCAGCCTTCAATGTCATGAGGTATCTTTGGATCTGTCTTTCCCATCTGATTTAAATGAAGCCTTAGTTTTACTCACTCCTTGCCCAAGCAGAGCTTCTCTTGATTTTAAACTGATGGCCAAATATTAATTGGAGATCTAGAGACAGAAAAACAGGACCAATAATTCCCCCTAAGAAAAACCCAAATGTACATCAAATGAAATCTTTCCACAGAAGATGCTTTAGTTGTTTTTCTCATCTAATGCCACAAATACAATGGTAGCAGTTCCCAGCAGTCAGATGCACACAATAACAGCTGCCACTTTTACTGGCTGATCAAAGCAGAATCAACACCTCAAAAGAAAGACATTTAGCTGGGGAAACCTCTGAAATAAAAAATTCTGCAGGACATTGCAAAACAGGTGGACACCCTCTGAGCCTCATTTAGCAAGTTCCCCCGTCACTGAGATTGTGCCCAGCACACCACTGGGTAAAATATTCCTGGCTGTATGCACAATATCAACATTATAAAAGGTCTTGGAGACAAATACTGCTTGAAATGACAATCCTTAGGGCTTTCCAGAAGGGGAGCTGATTAAACCAGATGGGGAGAATTTATCCACAGCAGGCCAGATTCTCAGCTAATGTAAATCAGCTTCACTCCACAGATGATTTGTAGCAGCTGGAACCTGTAGCTTCAAAGGATCAAGTTGCAGTCTCCTGAGCAATTGAGTCTGCATAGATTTTTACCAGTAAAATTAACAAGACCAGTGCATGTTGTGGGGGAGAACTAATCCTTAAATTAACAGAAATTGCTGAGACTTAAATAGTAATTTCTCTAGTTAGAGACTCACCAGGTTTTTCTCTTAGCTTTTCAGACCTTTTTTTCCCCTGAACCTCACAATATAATCAATACTGAAATAACACATCTGAATGGCCTTGGATGGTAGCAAGCCATAAAAGCTTCTGAAAGCTGTTAAAATTAAAATGTCCCTTTTTAAGTGGAAGGAGTTTTTAAGGACAAGACAGCAGCTGTTTGAAATGTCTCTGAATCCTTTTATTTTTGCAATTAGTAGCAAACAATAAAGGCCTCTTTTTAGAGCACTGATGGCATTTCCTTGGTGTTGGCAGCTTTTGTCTTTTCTAAATGATAATAACTGTGCGTGTTTGTTTCTGTTTAGGAGGGAACGTGTATCCCTGTAAAGCATGCTGGTTCCACATGCTAGCTGTAGGCACCTTCTTCTGAGAAGCTGTTTCAAGCCTGGGCCTCTGTAATTAGTATTTTTAGTGATACATAATATAAACCTAATAGCGCTGTTATGCCTAGCTTACCCGAAATTGGTAAGTAGTGAAATCTCTTACTCGCCCAGCTGTTCAGCAGTTGTCTCTCAGTCCCCCATGCCCTGCAGAGCTTTGTGCTTCTACCAGCAATAAGAATTTGCTTTGTGTAAGTGAAGTAGAGGCACAGAGGAAAGGTTTGTTTGGCTGCTTTCAGACATTTGTTGGTGTGTTAATGGTTTCAGGCAGCCCTGAATGGAAGATCTCCAGTGGACTGGCTTGCATCTCCCTTTGCTGTTAGGCTGCTATCCCTTTTATCCTCCTTTTGGTGGCAACTTAGGAAGCTGCAGTGTGTTCCAAGCTGTGCATGGACCCAGTGTAAAGAGCTATCTGTTTACTTGATAAGGTTTACAGCCAAAATCCTTTTCTTACCGAGCATAGTGCCTCAACTGCTTCAACAAGCTCAGCTCTGAGCTGCAGCTGATAGGGGTTTGTAATCTGCAGAGTCCTGAGCTGGGAAACCGTGCTTAGGAGCACCTGGTTGGTTTCAAATGTGCCTGTTCATGCCTGGGCATGGACTGGGAGTCCTTTTCTGAGGAACATGTTGCTGGTTTTGTTTGTTGGGAATAGTGTCTACCTTCTAGAGATGGTGGGGTGTTCTCAGGAAGGTAAGGCCAGACATTCCATTTTGAGTTCATGTTGTCTATAGAGTTTTCTTTGCTTGAGTCTTGCTCTTTGGAAGTGAGATTTTTGAAACTGGAGAGGTTTTCAGCTGGTCTCTTGAAATGTGTTTCAAGTAAAAATGGAGAGGGGCTCTAGCTTATGCTTTTAACATTTCTGCTTCCTTAGGAAGTGAGGTTAAGAGGAATTTTTGCCTCAGAACTTGGCTGCTGAAGACTAAGTTTGCTGGCTTTGCTTAGAAACTCCTCCTGTGCTCTTGGAGATGATGGCAATTTCCAGCAGGAGGAGATTCCTCCTCTTCCAGCCAACAATGGTGTGCTTCCAGTCCCATGCATTCAAGTATGTGATTCATCTGTCTAAAGGCATGAAACAATTTTACATCTGAGGCTGTTTTTGTGATGTTTGGGTCATATGTCCAAGTTTTACTGCTTACTATGAGGGCTAGAGCACTTCTAGAGGCTGAGATTTTTTTGTTGTCCTTTGATTCTAGGACTTGGGACTTTAATTAAGAGCATCAAGCAGTGAGAGACATGCACTAAAAGCATGAGGTTGCAACCTTGGTCTTGAGGGAGAAGTAGAATTTTTCAGAGTGTATAAAGGCTACAAAGGTCACTTGTTCAATTTTAACATGGTTGGGTTGGTTTTGTGGCATGATTTTTTCCCAGCAAGAATCTCATCTAGGAAATCTGAGGAAAGCAGGGAAACTGAAATGATTTGGAGATGGTCTGAAAACAAAATCTGTGAAGAAAAACATTCATTTCAAGCACTTAGGTGAAGACAGGAAATGCATTTAGCTGAGGAGATTGAGAAAATACTTAATAAGGACAGAATGAGGCATAAAGTAGCGTAGTTTGCAAAGAAAGCACAGCAGTGAAGGAAATAATGTGTTTCTCCACAAATTAGATTCCCATTTGTAAGGATGCATGTCACAGAACAATTTCAGAGCTGGATATTCCCAGATATTCTGTCATTTGAAATATTTGTGCCAGAAGTGAGCATCTTTTTTAAAGGGAATATTCCAGCTTGAGGCAAAGACACAGGTAAAGTCTCCATGCTGTGTTATACAGGTCACACTTTGTGCTCATTTTTGTCTTTTGGTCTTAACATCTATGAATCTGTTTCTGTGCACTTGCAATGCTATGTGCACCAGATTTTCTTATCTCCTTGGGAAAACTGATCCAAAGAAGGAGCCTATAGTTTCCTCTGGTTACAGCCTGTGGACTGCTTTAGGCTTTAGTGAAAACTACTGTCAAAATTGATCTCATTTGTACAAGACACAGATGCTGCAAAGAGGTGAATAACACACATGAGAGGACAAAGTAAATGTTCTTGAGTGACTTTAAATATACATTTCTATGCAAATAGCTGTGTTGTTGTTGCATTCTGTGTTTTCTTTTTTTTGTTTCTTTGGGGTTTTGTGTTTGCTATAATCTGAACTTCTAATTCCCAGTATTATTTTTTAATGTTTTTAGCTAAAACTCCAGTATTATCTTAAGGTTTTTCCCTTCAGCAATAAGCAGCTGTTTAGAACCTTAACTCTACTTTAATGAAAGTGGTTTTGTATGGGAATTTCCTTTAGGCCTTGTCGACCAGTCTGTTGTCAGCACAATTTAGCACAGAGACAGGGAAAAGACTGAACCACTTCATTTTTTAGGGTTTTGTGAGAGGGATAAATTCACCTGTCAGCTGCTCTGCTGGCACCTCTGCTACCCATGGGCTGGGTTTGGAGCTGGCTCTGCAGTTCAGACAGAAGCAGGGGTGTGAGGATTGAGGGTGAAGGCAGCATTCCAAGCCCATTCCAGCTGGCACACCTCAGTGCCTGAGCTATTTTCCAGTGCCTGAGGCAGCGTGAGCAGGTCCACATCTTCTGCAAAGGCAATCCCAGTCAAGACTGCAGAGCTCAGAGGGAACAGAAATGCTCTTCTTGACCCCTCACCTTACAGGACAGATGCAGTTTCTGGCTCTTAGAGCCATGAAGATAAATCATAAAAAAAAGGAAGTAAGGTTTTTTTTGGTGTTTCTCACCACCCCCAGATAGCTGAGTGCTTTGTTCATCAGTGTGCTGGATAAAGGTGTATGTTTACTTATAAAAATGTGCTTGTTTCACTGTTCATTTATCAGAAGAAATAACATCACTCACATGCTGTTTTTTTTCTAGTTGAACCTGATTTCATGAATCTCTGCAGAAAGCTAAATATACCTACTCAATTTGTAGTTAGGAAGGATATTGCTGCATTAATAAATAATTTAGTCTTTTCTCCACAACAATACAGATATTCTTCTCCTGGAATAAAAATTTATCCTAATATTTTGCTGTTTTGCAAAGCTCTGAGCATTCTCCCTGCTATCAATAATGTTGGGGGTTTTTTTCTATCTTAGTTGTCGGCCGCTATCTGGACTTTCTCTCAAGGGGCCCTTCATGACCCTGTTAAGCTACAGTGCAAATATCTATTTAATATTTTTCCTTTCTTTTTTTTAGTTGTTCACAAAATTTTTGAGCATGCTTCATAAATCTACCAAATGGCTGTTGTTCCACCAGCTGATGACTCATCAGCTTTTAGAGAAACAAAAGAGAAAGATGAGCTACTTAGGCAGGTGTAGAAGTGTGTAAGGAACAGAGTGGGCAAAGTGCTTCCTTGGGGGATGTCAAGAAAAGGTGCAAAAAGGGATTTTTAAGCCCTCAAGAGGCAGCTGTTTGTTCTAGTTACTTTTTTTTTTTCTTGCCTAGAAAAATGTTTATCATACAGTTTGCAATATTCCAAGTAGTTCAGTAAAATCCTCTCATGAAAAACAGGAAAACAAATGTCCTTTAATGTCATGCGAGCTGAATGTGCACATTCCACAATGGAATTTTACTCACGCTTTTTTATATTTTTCCTTCTTTTCTGCACGTCAGGATTTGCTTCTGTTCTTACTGTGTAACACACAAGTATGGTTACCGAGGTGGAGAGTAAGTGTAATAAACTAAAACCAGATCTGCCTAAGACACCACTGACAATTTTTGCTTTGTCCTATACTAAAAACCAGAAGCATGAGCATTGAAGAAGTATTGCAATATTCATATACTTATTTAAGGCAAGAATATTCAGTAAAGTCTACTAGAAAAAAGTTAACTGCTGTAATGGAAACTTGTGCTTTTATTGTAAGTCCTTCAACATTGGTGTTTCCCTTGTGTTTTCAGCTCCCAGAGTCAGGTGATTTCAAATTTTTTTCTGAATATATGAATATATGTGCTAGTGTGTATGTTTGCTTTTCCATACTGGTGGAGGAAGCTATGAAAATATGATGTAGTTCCTAAAGTCTCAGAAGTGAGAAGGTAAAAGGAATTAAAATGTTTTTGTTCTGAACAGGATTATTTCTTTTAGAAATAGCTCCTGATTATTGTTTTAGGCCATTTTTTTGCCCTGCTAACATTCAGGGTTGGAAATACCTAGGCTGCATGTTTCCAATTACATCTGTCCCATACACAGCAATCTGTCACACTGGCTTTTGATCTAGAGCAATATAACTGAAAGGAAAATTCTCCCTTCAAATGGACTTCATTTTCTCAAATGCTGGCAGCATTTAAAAGTGATCTTCACCACCTCACTTTGCTTTATATTCAGTTCAATTTGAGGTGGTTGTTTTCATCCACCCCTTTATTTTATTTACTGCTCTCTTGAGCAAAGGAATACATATTTCTCAGCAGAAGAACAAACTGTGCTGGTTACCAAGGTATTTTTGGAGAGAAGCAAGCCATGCCTGCTTGCAGGAGTACAGAAGAGACTCGGCTACATCCTTAACTGGAAATGTTTGTGCTTATTAACTTAAGGTGCATCAGTGACCTGCTTAATTGAGAAATTCAAAACGGAGAAGAAAAAGGCCCGTTTCATTCATGCTGTAGTTTCATCCAATGAGCAGCTTAGGAATAAACCCAGCGCTGTCCAACGTTGTGGGCTGGAAGTCACTATGAATGCGGGCAGGCTTTGCTATGAATGGTGTGTTCACTGGATGGGTGTTATTATGGGGAAGAAAAAGAATAGCATAATAGGAAGAAAAAAGGTAGTAACTTGCAGGTAATTACTTGCTATCTACAACTTAGTGCAAGTATGGGAAAAACTCCTACTTTTTGGCCCATGTGGAGTCTTTGTTTAGTAATTTAACTACCAGCCTTTTGATGTACATTGTGTGCCTTTAGCAAGGTGTTCAAGCATCCTATTTGCCTCCTTTGTTAATGTAGCTGCATGTCAGGCTGAATGCTTCAGGAGCCTTTCTGAAATACCCACTACATCTCTTTCTTGGACAGGATGCTGTAACATCTCTCTCTTAGTGTATAATACCCAGTTGGAGCCGTTGCTACAAATCTCATTATTTTATAAACCTTCACTGGCTATGTGTGGCATTGCTTTAAGTAGGTGATGTTTCAGTAATTCCTCCCTCTGTGCTTTTTTCCTTCTGCTGGGTACAGCTTCTCTGTACAGTATATAAACAGAGATTATCACCGTGTCTTTTTCTTTCCTTATCTGACACATACAGAAGAAACAGAGGTGTCTGAAGAGCTAAAAATTAACAGAGACATGGGAAAGACTTCCATAAGATGACAGCGAGAGGAGATTAATACTTCTTAACGTAGAGGTACGAGGCCATGCTATACCTACACCAAATAATCAGTGCTACAGCGAAGGCAAATTGTATGCATTTTGCTTCTCTCTAAGTGAGAGCAAAAGGATTTAATGCAACTGTCAAATTACAATGGGATGCATGTGAAAATGCAAGGCCATATCTTCACAAAGAATGAGAATCAGGGAAACTCGACGCTGTGAGGCAGCCATGACTCTGTTCTGCCCTCCTTTACACCATGTGGAGGTCCTGGTATATTAAATGTGACACTGCCATGTGCTGCGAGTCCAATGGGAATGGAGTAAGTGAGGCAGCAGGGATGTTGCTGGGTGACCTGTGGGAGGGATTTTGTCTTCCTGGAAGGTGGCCTGCAGTAAACACTTGAATGGATGGCATGTTGGAGTGTACCTGCAGGCACATATGTACCTGCACACCTGTGCAAACGACTCATGCACACCCATATCTTCATCAGCTTCGAGGAACCTCATGGCACAGCCAAAGCTTCCATACTGAATGGTCCAGGGTGCTGTTCCCACAATGAAACCAATCCATACTTGGTGTCACAGCCCTGGCAATGCATTTCCCATGATCTGCACCCAAGCAAGGAGGTTGTTTCCCAACAGCTCCAGTAAGACACCAGCTGTGTCCAGAGACCAGGTTTGGGTTAAGGCCCTAAAGGGTGGGCAGGCTTTGAAGTGCTGCTGACTGGCTCTTTCCAAAAGCAGGGACTTTCGTATGGGCGGACATAAGAACAGGGACACATTGTTTTGATATTTCTTCAGAAAATGCTAGAAACAGGCAAAAAGAAACCACAGATGCCACTTCAGTATCCCACTCATAGTGCTGCTAAAGCCTGGCTCCATTGGAATTTCTTTGATGCATGTCTTCTGTCAGGGCAGAGGCAGATCTCCTGGAGACAGCCATGTTGCTGTTGCTGAAAATCTTTTGATCCTACTGTTAGCCAGCTTGCCATGTTGCCTCCACGGTTCTGCATGGGTGACTTGAAATTCTTTTAGGAAATCTGGTGGCAAATGGACTTACTTCTGGCTTTGTTTTATGTTGCTGCATTGTGGTCTGCAATCATGTCACAGAAGTCATTATGTTGAGAGCTCTGGGATATCCTGTTAGGTTTTTGCATGGTGGGGAATTAAAAATAAGCTTGTCCTCACGTTCTGTGTTCCATCACTTTTCAGGATTTATATGCTATTTATATACAGCAGGGGGTCCATGGTACGTAGTGTTTGCATTTCATTGAGGACTCTTGAATGTAGAAACCTACAGAGGCTTAGCTTTGGACATGAGGGGGAGGAATTAGAATTGCACACAATCTACAGGGTTTTCTTTCTCACTATAATCTAAATTAGCAGTTTACTGTTTTCTTTGTGTCCCTTTTATTATAGGCTTAAGTGCTTAATCTAAAGCTTAAGGGCCTTACTATGAACAAATTGAGAAAAGTCCTAAGGAAATACAGCTCCGGTTCCACAAAACGACCAGTATTTAAAGGACCCAGACCTCCCACCGTGCAATTTTCTGTCACAGGGAGTGGTCTGGCCACGTGTGGCTCTGTGCTCCTGGCACACCTAGGGAATTGGAAAGTGGGAAACTTGCTGGGGAGAGGTAGCTCTGGTTGGAAAGCCTGGTGGTCTTGGGAGCTGTGGGGAAAAAAAGGCTCCCCAGGGCTGATGGGGAGCTGACAAAAGTAGCTGCACCAGGCTTAGTTTAGGTGTCTTCGGCAGTCATACATGTACAGCTTTCCTAGCTTTGCAAATTCAATGTTAAATCCAGGGGGATAACCTCACCCCACTCCAGAGCTGTAAATGCTGTGCACTCTTAAACACTCACCTGCAGAGACCCACCAAATGCTGCTTTGCTGCTGAAGGAGAGATATCCCACCTCTTTAATAGGGCCTGTGGGCAGAGGACACCAAGGACCTGCAACTCAGGAATAGTAACTTATTAGAAACCTTGCATGATTTTATCCCTAGCAGACCTCAAGGTACCTCATATCAATAGCTTTTAAGAGTGGGGTTTCTAAATTTGATTTTGTTATTTTATGTTTCTGGCTCCTGGTCTTGATGAATAAGCTTATTGCCTTGTTTGTTTCAACAGTACCAGCTGTTTTCAGTTTTTGTTAAGGTGCATGAAGATTTCTGAGCTTGGTCAGTCATTAATTATAATTTATTTTAATTACTGCTTCTGCTGAATCCCCGGGGAAATTAAATACAAACCACGTGCAGCTTTGCTACAGACATGGCCTGCAAATACACAGAAACTCAGGATGATAAAGCTTTAGGTTTGTGCTTCTTCTTTTTAGGCTTCTCCTAGCTAAGCTCAGATTTTCATGCACCAAGAACAGACTAGGGAATATATTAATGATGAGATGGGCAGAACATGCTTCTGGATCATTGTTGCATGTGTTAGGGGCACTCATTTGCNTATATAAATTCTTTACCAGACAGTGCCAAGCTGCCATTAGAGGAACCTGATAGAGACAAGCTACAAGGATAATGCTGATATCAATCAATTTAGAGCCTTCTAAAGATTCAGGGCCATGAGGAAAGTCTCCCACTCCCATGTGAGAGGCCATTTCCCTTTCTCTGGAAAAGGTGCTCTAGAACTGTAAGCAAGGGAGGAGGTTTTCATGGTTGTAGGGATTTTCATCCCTGATGTAGTAGACTGCTATCAACACTCCTGCCTGCTCAATGACGTTTTGTTAGACAGGCTTTGTTGAAAGAAAGCTTTATCTTGTAAAGTGTGTCATTATATCTTAGCTTTTTTTCTTTTTTTCCTGTGGTTTAGAGTGGTTTTTTTGTTTGTTTGTTCTCAGTTCAAGCTTTAGAAAATAGCTATGCTTTATAAAATGTCACACAATCCTCCCTCAGAAGGCATTCTCTTCAGATCATATTGTACTTCAATTTTTCAAATTTATATTGACCTGTAATTTAATGCCATTGAACATTTTAAATTCACTTCATGTAATAAAGACTTTTTATTCTGGAAGAAGATGTCTATAAAACAGTGAAAGTACTTGATATAAAATAATCCTTCTGTAGTCAACCTGAGCTTTTTTATAGCAAACAAACTATAAAGTTTGAAGTGATGATGCCCCACATACTATGTCAGAAAACTGAAAGGTTAACAAAAAGTGTTTAAATGCTTTTTGGGTCAAAAATCTATTTGAGACTGCCCTTAGACCTGTCATTGAAAAGGACTGAAAAAGAAACAGTGTTGGAACAGGGAACAAAAGATGCTGTCATCAAAAGAATATAACCTGTTTCCCAAGACATTCTCATCTTCTTTCCTTCTGGTATTAACATAAAAGGGAAGCATCTCAGATAACAGGTCACTGTGGCCACCTCCTAAACTGTGACACCACAACTGTATCTGGGTAAGTCTGGGAGGGAAAATAAATTTTCTAAAGTTTTTTTCTGTTGTTGTTGTTGTTTTGTTTTGTTTTGTTTTTTAAATGCTGTTTCTATAGGACCTTTTGTTTGTTTTCAATTCAAGCTTTAGTTCCAGTGCTGAAGGTATGAGAATGTGACTGCCTAATCTATTTTATCAAGTTTTACCAGCAGTATGAAGAGGAAAGTACAGAGGGAGAAGTGTTACTTAGGCAAAACAATTAGGAATTGTGCCACCTATTAGGGAAAGTTGATGGAATGGCTATTCTGTGTGCACAGTGTCTGTATGAGATACTTGGGAAGAGTTATTCAAAGGAGAGGAATTCGCCATTGCTCATGTGTGTAAAGAAATGTATCTGGATGTTACCACCACAAGAGAGCTTAGAATACATGTTAGAGGTTTGTGATTTTTAGAGAAGTGAGATTTTCTACCAGTCTATTTCCCCAAAATTACCTAGTTTTAAGGGGTAATTGAAATTTATGAAAAGGATTATACAGTACGATGATGTGCAAGGGGACAATTCTCAAGAGGTGTCCTCTGGTTCTGTTTCTGTAAATCTCAAGATCTTTGTGTTACAGATTCTAGAGAAACACTTCTTTGGATGGTGCTTATCTTTCCTGGCCACTTCTGATTTTTGAGCCTTCTTCCATTGCACTAAGCCCATTATTCCAGCACCCTCCTCTTTTGACAGATTTTCTGTCCCATTGTGGCTTTCCTGCAGCATAAGGGGAGCTGCTTGCAGTGCCTATCACCCACCTATGCCAGAGCTCCACAGGGATCAACCCGGTACCCAGGGGCTTTTACTGCTTCTGCAGCTCAAGATAAACTCTCAGCTGGGAAGCAGTGGGTTTCCTCAAAACCAAAACCATGTATTTTCCAGGCTGGAATTGAGCTTCTCAGTTAGACAGCATTTCCTTCAAGCCCGTGAAGGACTTAAAACTTCACATTTCTGACATCTTTATGTATAAAGGATTCTTTTTCGGTCAGTTTTAATGGTTTTCCATGATTCCCTCTGAGGTCTCCATAGCTGGTAATTATACACCTGCTCTTGCAGGCAATAGAAATATGAAAGAGCTTCAAAATATTTTTTAAACTCTCTTGAATTTCCATCAACAAATTGTGTGGATTATTTTCCTTCTTTTTTTAGGAGTATGTCTCTTCCTTAAAATATGTGGTGGTGGAGACATTGAAGAAAAAACCAGTTTTGGTATTTTCTTTAGGTACCCTGAAAATGCATCTCTAGACATGACAGGTTTTTCTCTATCAAAACCTTTCCACAGGATTGTCTTGGCTTCATTCAATGACTCACAAGCACTAATGAGGGATATTAGGGTCCTTATCTCCAGGGAAGTGAGCAAAGCCCTTCCAGATAGCAGATCAGTGAGGGGGAAATAAGAAGGCAAAAAGAGAATGGATTTGAATAAGGTTTTACTTACCCAGCTGTACTCATATTTAATGTTAGAGTTGGGGGAGGCTTTTGTGCATTTGCTGTGCTGTCCTGACAGCGCAGACACCCCTGAGTGGTGTTTTTCCAGCTCTGGGCCTCTTCTTACAACACCTCCCAGTTAGTCCCTGTGTGCTCGGTTCTTGGTGGCTTAACTTGTCCAAGCGGGGGTAGGCCTAGGAGTCAAAAGGAAGGGGAAAGAAGAACCTGTTGCTCTTTTTCCATTTCCCCCTGCTTCCTTCTTTTCCATTTCCCCTCTCTCTTTTCCATTTCCCCCCCTTCTTTTCCTTATATTCTTTTCCAGTTTTCCCTTGTTGTTTTTGGTTTCTTTAATTTTTTTGTTTGTTTGGTTGGTTTCCTTCAACCTCTAGGCCCTTCCCTCTGTTCTGCTCTAGTTTCCAAATAATCTGTGGGAGAACGTAAGATGAGTGCAGGATTGAAAACCTTGTTGGGAATATGAGGCTACCTTTGAGTGGAGTCTACACAGTCTTTGTGGCATTTTGCACCAAAACATTCGTAGGTGGGGTGGGGGGAGTTCCCTTAATACTCCGAATTTGGCAGAGTCAGTCTTATTCTTTTTGTGCCTATCCTTAGGAGATGCAGCTCCAAGGCTGACAGGGATCACGCAAAAGGCCTGGAATTCCACTAAAAAGCAGAAGAGACTGCACAGAAGCCAGTAAATGCTTCAATAAAAGTACTATTTAACCTGCTGGCTAACACAAAAAGGTTATTTCTACAGCAACTGGTGGAACAATATATTCAGAAATTAAATTAATCCAAACAAATAGAGAACTTAACCCCATTGTCCTGGCTAAATTCCAGCTTAAGTAATTACATTCTAGCTACCTGCATCCCCTCTGGAGTTTCTGCTGGGTAAGTTACAGCTTACGCCGTGCGTGCGTGTGCCGCCCTTGTTCGGAGCTGTTGTGTGGCACATCAGCTGCTGGGAAATCCTATCTGGCAAAACAAACACAGGTAAAAGCGTTTCAGGGGAAGTCAGGAGCGACTGCTCTGTCATAGCTAACTTGTTAGCAGCATTTGGAGATGCAGCGCTGTAAGTGGCAGTAGTGCTGCCCATAATATAAACAAGCAGTGGTTAGACACACACAGGCTGGATCAGCGCTTTCTCTTCTCCACAGCCTTCCTGTGTCAGACTTTCCTGGGTGTCCTTCTGAAGCTGAACCTCTGTGCCAAAGCCAGGTGGAAGTGGCTGCCTGTACTTTTGATGCCGGTTCATCCTCCTGGTTCGCAGGGTATCAGATGAGCAGTGGCACAGGAGGGAACTGAGAGGTGGCACTGGGGACAGGAAAGGGCCTGCGTAAACCAGCACTCCCTTCCCAGAGGGACATGTGCTCCTGCAGCCCTTTGGGAGGTTCAGCTGAGGCTGCCCCATTTCTAAAGCCCTTCCGGGGAAATGCAGTAAAACACTGAACTCAGATCTAGCTTACCATCTCCTTCTCAGTCTGATACGAACCAGTGTCTGCCTGTGGCTTTGAGGGGTCACGAAAATATCACAGTGATTTAATTCATTGTATTGATTGCAAGCTCTTTTGGAGAGGACCTTCCCTGTGAATCTGAAATGTGAAAGCACGATTCAAGTGTAATGTACTGCGTTATCCGTGATTTTCTGTTTTCCTTTCCTGTTCCACTTCAGAAATCATGGCACGCTGTGAGCTGACAAGATGATTAAGCTGTAAGCAGCGTACAGTGGGCAGGTCTGGGAGTCCTGTTTCCCCTCTGCTTTTTGCTGGAGTTGTAGAGAAGGCTCATCTTTCCAAACACGAGGCACTAAGAATACAAGTGGTTAAATGCACTAGTATTTGAATATGGAGCCACCAGGAGAATTCAGAACCACCACCTATTTCAGTAGTGGCTTTGGGACAGTTTTGTCAAAATGCAGGCAACTTGTTAACATAACCTGGATTTGGCAGCTACCTCTTCATGGTACTACTTGTAAAAAGTGAGGACACATTTGGCTCCTGCTAAGAGCTGAAATGACCCAAAGATTTGGCATGTGCACACCGCCCCGTGAGGAATTTCTGAGGGCATTCGTTCCATGTAATAGAGTGAATTGACAGGAATAACAACATCTGAGGCAAAAAAAGGGCTCCTTTTACCTGGACAAATGTTCTAGCAGCTGTGCAAAACACATTCCTTGGGAAAATTAATTAATAGAAATGAACATTGGCAAACAGGTTGTAATGAGGATTGCTTTTGATCAGAAAGATCTTCTGGTGATTAAATCCAAAATCTGCGAATTTTAAAAATTGTTTTTATTAATTTATCAAAGGAAAACATTTTCAGCAGGATAAACAGAAAACATATTTGGCAGCTTTAAGCTCTTCTTAACATTCTCTTAAATGGTTCAGATGTCATCATTTCTCCACGATAGTTGTTTTGTTGGGGAAACTAATTTGAATGCGCATGATAGATGAACTGCATTGAAAAATATCAATTTTTATCAGCTCTAACCCTTGATCTTAATTAACTTCATACCTGTTTCTCCAGAAACCAGCAATACAATCAATAAGATACTACAGCTAGCTGCCTGTATCAAAGAAGTCTGCAGCAAAAAAAAATAATTTCAGTTCTTTGCTTCTGGCCAGCTTGTGGATACAGCTGCAAGAGGGCTGTATTGCCCTCAAAGCCCTGGCTGGCCTTGATGAAGGGCCTGATCCCTGCTAGAGAAAAGGAAATCATGTGGTGCAATTCCCTCTGCTGCACATATAGGTGAGAAAGGTACACACCTATCTTTCTTCTCATCCATTGACAGTAGTTCTGATGGGGACCATGGAAGGAACCACTTCCAATGCTTTTTCACAGAGATTAGTATCTAACACCTATTCCATGGAAGAAACTTGTGTGGCTTATCCTGTGCCCCCAGGAAAAGGTTTAGGCAAAATGAAGGGTACGGCTGAGTTGCCCTTGGGAACACATCTGGGTAATGTTCTCCAGGTGCCTGAGCACCTGCACTAGCAGCACTGCCAACACTCTTTTGCCAAACCCTATTTGACAGTGCTTAGACCCTGTGCTAAACTCTTGGAGAGTCAAAAGCAGTAAATCCTTGGCATTTAACTCCCTCAGCAATCCTTGTAAGCCAAGTGTCTTGCTATGCCATATAATTTTCAGCCTTCAGAGGAATGCACTTAAAGTCTGTTAGTGGGCACTCTGGTGTACCTTGTTGTTGTTGTTGTTCAAGTCTAAGGTTGCAGAAATGTAGTTGAGCCTAAGTTAATCAGTGGTTAGGCAATGTATCCTTGGCTTCTGAAAAACAATTCCTCAGAAAGGTTAAAAGGAGCCATGAAAGGAGTATGTAGAAAGGAGCCATGCTCTGTTCTGGTATGAAAGGCTTATGGGGTTTGGCATGTCATGGTAGACTGTAGGATAAAACAGATGCAGGGACATAATTTTATCATTAAGTGACAAAATCTGAAATATATTTACTAAGTGGGATAAGCCTAGAGAGCGGATAACAATTTTTATAACAGGATTTTTGTTCAAAGACCCTTGTCCATGACACACTTTTGCCAGTCAAGGCCCCAGCCCCTCTGTTCCAGTTTGAACTAGTACCCAGGGGATAGAAATGCTCATCCTGACTGACTTATCCAGGTCCTGACTTGCAGATGCTGCACATAACATTCCAACCTCCTGCTCAGACTCCTGCATGGCATCAGACAGCTGTGGGCACTCAAGGCTCCAAACTCATTAGGATTCCATCTATTCACTGTGGCTGATTTTTTATAATCCAATTTTGGTTGCATAGCTGGTGTGACTGTGCCACATGTAATTTTGTCTATCTATATTTTAATACATTTCTGTATAAAGCATAATAAGCTGTTGACATGTTTTATGCATTTTTAATGCCTTAAAATACTCCATGTTTAGAGGTAGATAGTGCCTCCTTGGACAGAAAGAATGTTTTACTGCTCAGGGAGTTAACAATTGGCTCAGTCAAGCACAAAAGAGGGCTGCATCAGCCTGTCAGACATATGGATGTTTCCAAAGAGGTGAGAGTAGTTAATAGCCTGATAAGAAATGTCAAATACTTCTATGAAGAAGGATAGGGAAATGAGACTGAAACTCAGAAACTCAATGAATCCTCAAGGAAACTCCTTCCTAGAAATGCAACACCCAGCCAGATTTCCCAGACCAAGAGTCTCTTCTGTGACTGTAACTCAGATGTAAAGCATTGATAGTGAATTGCAGCCTCTGCTGGAAGTCAGAGAATGTCCAGTAACCATCATAAGAGACTTTTTTCCTAGAAAAAATACACATGCTTCATAATGGTCTTTATATGCTTTGTGGTTTTATAAATTAATACTTATGTTTGAAGTAATTTTAATCTTGCATTTTGAGGGGTTTCAAGAGTTTTAGCATCAAGGTATCCTATTTCTGTTAGAGGGAGATCTTTACTGTCATTGGGATACTGGTTGTTTTTTGTTTTATTTCTTTTCTACAGTAATTCTCCTAAATTTCTCCAAGGTAACCAAACA
>WAAG01057964.1:0-16140 GCA_013390105.1 Tichodroma muraria | reverse complement strand
CCTGGGGCCTTTAAACCATGAACTTCTTGAATGTCAAAGCACAGCACAATAGAGAAGACGACAGAGGCAGAGCAAGCTTGATTTGGGCATTAAACAGCAGCCCCGTGTAACAGTGAACTGTGTGCTCATTTAAATTACACTTGCTTTGTACTCTTGCTGTCCTTATTTATTTGTGTATAAATATCTAAGTGGAAATTCTACCATCGAATGATATGAAACAGAATGAAGTATATCCTCCATCATATTCACTTGTTACTCATTCTTGGTATGTAATGCTCATATTCAGTGTTTTAATTGCTTCCATTAAACAGTTTCTATAGGGTCTTGAAAACAATAAGATCTTAGTCAAGCTTTTCTCCCTTCATTGCATCTTGGAGTTATTACTGCAAGAAAAAATGAGATTCTCTTTTTATGTAGGAATGCCCCTCATCTTCTTGATATTATTGCAGTCAAACATAGAATTATCTCTTTTCTGCTAATTTCCTAAAGAGATTCACCAAACCTCATGTCAGACACCTCCATCAGAGCCATTTCATAGCCTTTTAAGGACTAGTACAATATTCGCTCTCCTTTCCTTCCCCCACTACCTCTGCCTCTACTAAATTCCAAAGCAGTGTTGGATTTCTACTGATCATAGAAAAAAGAGAATCTTCTTGATGCTACATTGAATTCAGGCTTGCTGTCAGAGGTCCTGCAGCCGGGCAGTGCTGGAAGGAAGTCCAGTACCTTCAAATCACATAAAAGGTACAGATGGAGAGGACATTTCTCTGTCCTCTCTTTAATAGGAAGCAACAAAGGTTTTATTTTATGTTTCATGTTATTTGCTTTGCTATCAAGTGCGGTGCTTTACTACGGATCCTATTTGTAGCCCATGAAAAGGTTCAATCTCATCCCTGCTTCTTTGATACTCCTTTATAATTCAAGAGATTACTTTAGTCCTGTTTGTTGTAGCACTGAGCTCAGAGATCATGTTCAGCTCTTTATTTAAAGTAAACCTCAAGTCTTTGTAGCCTAAATCCAGAGTGATGGATGTACCTTGTGTTTCTTCATCCTAAATCTGATTTTGCCAGACTGTGGCTGTTTAAGGTAGCAGTTCAGATCTTCTGTAACTTTACCTGTCCTTGTCATCATTTAATATCTCCCTGACCTATGTGTCATCTGCTTATTTTGCCAAGGGAATTTTTCCCTCTCATTGTCCCATCTCTGACAGAGGTATTAGATGGCACTGGATGAGAGCTCTGCTCTCAAGAGCTGAGCAAGTTCTGACCTTGCTAACTGATATCTCCAGTTAACTACCACATTTTGAGGTCTGTCACCGAGCCAGTTTTTAATCCATGTAATATATGCCCTGTTAATTCTATAGAATGCAAGTGCTTTAATCAAAATGTCATGTGGTACTAAGTCAAAGGCAGCACAGAAAGCCAAACACACTATTTCAACACCATTGCCTTCACTAACCAGACCTGTCAAATATTCAGTTCCATCCAAAAACACACCAAGTTTGCTAGACAAAGCCCTGATTTCCATGAAACCATGCTGGTTGGGATTAATGCTATTTTGTTATGAATTATTTGTTTATAGTGGCCTGAATTAATTATTTAAGTAGACTGTCTGTGACTGAGGTCAGTCTAGCCAGTCTCCAAGAGCATTGCTCTTACTGCTTTTACAATATCAGAATAACTCTTCAGCCTCAGTCATTTCCAAATATTTCTCTGTATTTTATTTCCAAATGTGAGGCACAAGCACATCATGCCCACTAATGAAAATGGATGTTTTTTACAACAGTGGTTATTTTTTTGTCCTTCAGATTGACTTCCAACATCATCCACTCTTTGATCTCCTAGGCCTGTTTAACTTCTATCTGGTAGAAGTATCTAACATGACATCTTTATGGCACCCATTTCCATGGTAGCCAGGTACACTCTGGACAGAGGATGGACCTGTTTCCCTATCAAATGATGATATGTTGCTGATATGTTGCTGGATGTTTTAAGCCTCAAAAGTGTGATAATCTGCCGGGAGGAGAACGAGAAAGGGGTATTTCTGATGATCAAAACAGCAGCTTTGTCCCAGCAGAGCAGAGCCATCCCTGGTGCCAGCTCCCAGCACTGCTCCAGGAGCTTTGGGCGTACACAACTCCACCCTCTGCCACACCAAAACCAGGACAGGGATGTCAGCAACATTTTCTGGGGTGTAGCTCATGTTTGCTTCATGGTTTTCATAATTTTCACCTCTGATTTCCATGGCATCAGACAAAAAATGTTATTTTTGCTTACACATTCACCTGAAACTCTGGGTACATTTTGTCATCCTATGCAGATGCAGTATTTTAATGTCAAATTCTAGTGGGTCAGGCTCATTCTTTGCTACTCTTCATGATTTTCCTCCTACTGGAATCCATATATTGATCTTTTTGTGAAATTTTATTTCTGTTACACATTGTTTTTTGTTTTTTCTCATCACATTATTTTGACGTGGATGTATTTGCTGCATTCACTCATTTCTGCTTCTTTAAATGATTTCTTGCCTCACTTTTATGCCCTTAGTAAACGTTAAAAAAAAATTGTTTATAAATCAGATATTTATGGTAAGATGCATATGAAAACACAAGGAAAGAATTATAGTTTTAGGGAGAACATACCCTGATAATGACCTCTTAAATATTTGTAAAGATAGCCCTGGGCATCTGAGCCCACAAAATAGTTTATAATACAACAGCTTGATTGCATAATGATACTTTAGTTTTAAAACGTATGATCTTTCTGTTTATGGGAAGGCATAATAGGCTCCTTTGAAATACAATAGTTTTGCCCTGAACATAACTGATTTTAAATGAAAGGACTAACTAAAGAATGCCTTTCTTCAAGTTTGTACTTCACTTTGTTGTTGAATCCAGCATGATGGTTTCTTTTACAAAACAGGCCCGGGGACCACACCTATTTCAGGATACATTAATTGTGAAAGTTCCATGGGTTTCCATGCAGGAAGTTACCTAGTGCTGTTCAAAATGGTATGTTTTAAATT
Organism: Tichodroma muraria; assembly: GCA_013390105.1. Taxonomy (NCBI): domain Eukaryota; kingdom Metazoa; phylum Chordata; class Aves; order Passeriformes; family Sittidae; genus Tichodroma; species Tichodroma muraria. The sequence goes on along the minus strand of WAAG01057964.1, from coordinate 13,116 downwards.
CTAAATCTTGTTAAAAACCAGAGAATTTTCTGCATACCATCACCCTCTTTCCCTGCACATAGAGAATTTATTTTTAAATTAAGTTTGAAGATGTTATCAAATAGTGATTTAGATTAGAGAGAATCCAGTGTGATTTGGGAGAGAGACTTTTTTTTTTTTTCTATACAACAGAAATGAGTTAGTGAGAATATTTAACTGCAGACAGTTCAAAAAGCACCTGGACTACCTCAATCTATATTGGAATCTAGTATTTTAAAATATTTTTTTTTTAATAAATATATCTCCTGAAATCTAATTTTCTTCTGTCTGTTAATATTTCTCTGCAACACCTGGTTCCAGCTCAAACTGGTCCTAGATCTGACACTGGCTTGCATTCATTGTTACTTCTATTTTGGATAGGAGTGCAAGAAATGCTTTAAATATATATTCTTCTCACATCTCTTGTGCAGTGCAGAGTGACTATAATTTTCATTATTGCCCATGAATCTCAGCCAAGCCTGAGACCAGTTGCCTTTTAACTTTCTCATCAGGAGCACCTGTGTAATTTTTTAAACTAAAATAGTTAAAATTTGCTATAGTTTTGCAGCTGGACTGATGTGCTCTTGAGTGAGACCTCTCCCTACATTTCTTATGCATTGCAAAATTTAGTGTGGAAATCATTATCGTGCTTTTGGCTATAATTTCTAATTGTAGGTCCATCCTGTTCTCAGGTTCCTCATTAAAAAAAAACAGAAACAGAGTTGGAGACTGGAATATAAAGCAAATAAAATACTTGTCCTTCAGGGCAAAATCCAGTGATTCTTCCTGGATAAACCCCACTACAAAACACAAGAAGGTCATCCTATAGTGAACTGAAGTTGACTTTATTACAACGAATATTTTCTTCCTGAAAGTTTCTTTACCACTACACTTAAACTCCAGCACCAGATAGGAAACTGGGCAAGGCTTTTGTTTCATCTTGTTCCCTAAGTATTTATAGCCTGCCGTGAAGAAACACTTACAGCAGTGCAGTGATGTTTTTATTCTTGATTGAGGTGCCCTTAAAAGTGAATTTTCTTTGAAATTTTTTCATAGAATCGAGATATAAGAACTGTGAAATATACTTTTCGCTCTCTTTCTCTTCTTTTCTCCTTTGTGCCTAATTGGATTTCAAAAATAAGTTGTTAACAATCCAGCTAAGACAGTGTGGTCATGAAAAGGATGTCCAAATCCACCAATTTGCATTGGTTTGGTTTGGCTTAACTTTCAAAGTTATTGGAGCAGAAAGTTGATGGCACGTGAATGTTATAATCGGCTTGATTTTTTCTTATTTTTTTCTCTGTCATGTTTTATATGCCCAAATGAAATACTAATCAAACCTAATTTTTGGACCAAAATTAATTTATTAACAATAATAATGCATTTGTGTACTCCAGACCATGTTGCAAGACATAATAGCCACCAATTTACAACACAGTTTGTTCATTTTCACTTGATCTGGGTGACTTACGCAGGTTCCAAATTGGTGCTCTTAATTTGAGACTATTTTACCCAAAGTGACATGGACTGTTTTCACTTCCCTATAAACCAGTGGAGTCAAGAACAGAATTGAGTTAGATCCAAACAAAAGTTAACATTCTGTCTGGTAGCTTGACTGTTTGTTAGTTTGATTTATTTTTCCTTTTTAATTTCTGGTTTAGACTTCAATTTTCATGATGTAATTCTTAATCTTCTACTACATGAGTCCCACAATCCTATGCTGGGAATTAGTCTTTCACTCTCCCCTTACTAAAACAGAATTAGACAGTTCAGATTTAGGTGAGAATTGCATTACTTAAACATTTTAGTCATTTCCATTTGCTCATATGTTATATATCCAGCAGATGGATAATTTCCAAGATTTCTTGATTACTAAATCATTTTTGATTTCTCTTAAATAAACTTTTTCTTTATTCTTCTGTACCCAAAGGGGAGGTCTTCCTGAAATGAATCATCGCTCTGAGTATTATGCTTCAGGACACCCACAGGTGCAGGATAGAAGACTATCTAACAAAACACACAGAGAAGCACAGAATTATTATTAATAATCAGAAAAAGAAATTATTATTATTATTTAAGATAAGTTTTTTAATGCAAACCAAATCAAAATGTTCCTGGCAGCATAAACACAAAATAAGAAATATATTTTGTAAAGAGACAAAACAAACATGCAAACATACAAAAGATTTCATTTGTTGTCAGTCTCATCAAAAGGAAAAGTAAGTTTTTTCAAATATTTCTAGATCAGTGAGAAATGCCTCCAAACACTTGAGTCCACTGGCCATGGCACTTGTGTGTCAAGGTGTGGTGCAAGTGTCAATAAAGACTTGAACCTCTGCTTCTTCTTCAACTGTTATCACAACTGGGCTTCTGGGCTTTTCCATTTGTTTTTACTCTTACCTTCAGGTCTCCTTTTCCACCCACCTCAAATTGGAAAACTATTCCCCCATATACATTTTCAGGGAGTGTTTCCTGAAAATTTTTGGGTTTGTCAAATTAGCTTTTTCCAAGAGAAAGGCTTTATCTGAAACTGCTTGCCAAAACCTAATTAAAACTTATGTTCCAAGGGATAAGTAGCCTTTAAAAAAACCTGGTTTCTGTAGCTTCTCTTGGCTTCCTATGTACTTGCAAGTTTTAAATGTGAAATGACAATGTACATTTTAGTGGGTTTGATTTTTAAGCACGCAGATTGGGTCGATGTTGCACCGCAGTGAATTCTCCCAGAAAAGGAGAGCAGTTCCCATGTGCTTTGAAATGCTACAGCTATGCAACAGAGGCTGGAAGTGCTATTTTAAACACTCATATCAGCAGAGCTTGCTGTAGGAGATAATATGTCACAAAAGGGAGTATGACATCTAGTTTCACCTAGAAGATAAGCCTTGAGTAGATATGTAGGAGAAACAAGACTGTCGGGTTGTCCTTGACAAGAATGGCCTATATCAATGAAGAAATGTACTCCAGGGCATATGCTACTTGGGATATTTGATTTCACCCTCCAACCTGTCTGAGCCGCTATGAAGAATATAGGAGAGAAATGGCAGTTGTGTGGAGTCACACACGTCACGATTTCGGGGTGAGCACCTCAGTGCTTTATTTTCAGAAAGGTCACAGCCTCCGAAATCCATGTCTGAAAAGCCCCGAGCCCAGACAGAGAAGTTTCCCCGGCACTATTAATACAAACAGCCCAGGTTCAAGCAGGGCTGGCACGGCACCGTGCCCGTCCCAAACAGCCCTTCTCAATGAGCACAAGAGCCAATTTCCCCTCGCTTCCCTGTCACACTCAAGCCCCCTCGCAGAGCCGTATTCTGCTGACAGAATTACAAGATAATTATAGCTAGGTGTTTTGTATTCACTTAAGTTAATCTCCCAGTTTTATTTTTCATTGTTGCTTTAATCAGTGAGGAGGCACTTCAGTTGTTGTCAGGTGGATTATTTTTCAGTCGCTCGCTGCGCTGCTCTTCTTCATACTTGCGAGGGTGCTTCTGCCTTCCCGACAGACGTACAGAGCAAAATACTTCTATGATCTAAAATGAAATATGTGTTTCTTTTTCAGGTCTAGATGTTGATGGAATATACAGAGTTAGCGGCAATCTGGCAACCATACAGAAGTTGCGATTTGTTGTCAATCAGGGTAAGTGATTCCTCCACCCTGGTAATGTTTTGTTTAGTACTTAACTGTCTCAGATGACAGTATTTCAGAATCTGCTATGCATTAGTGGCATGGAGTGATGAGCCCTGTTTTGGAAAAGAGAGGAAAAGGAAGGTAGAAAGATATTGCACAGAGGGAAATGTCAGCTAGGAGAGAGGAAAATGAGCAGAGTAAGCAGAGGAAAATAGTAGTTAAACTTGAGATGAGAAACAAACAACAAACAAATCTAAAAATATGGGAGGAAATGGAGACGTGAAATAAGGTGGCAAAAAGCAAAGCATATGTAGAAAACCAAGGAATCAAAGTGAGGGGGAAAGAAAAAGATTAAAAGGAAAAATAGCAGATTGTTTGGATGTTGAAAGTTAAACAAAACCAAAAGTAGAGCAGGGATCCAAAGGAAACCAGTGAAAGAGAAAAAGGTGCTGAAAAGAACTTAAAAGGAAATACTAAAAGTGGAGTAGTGGCTCTGCCAAAGTCAGCGGAAGATTTACCACTGGTTTTGAATATACAAAGATTTGACCTCAAAAAATGAAAGAGGAAAGATGAATATTTTGGGGACCTGTTAACCAGAATGAGAACCATCCTGTATATATCTACTGAACATATTTCCACAGATTCTGTGTATAATGAACATATTTCCACAAGTACAACAGCACACTTTTCACTGATGTGGCCTAAAGAAATCTAACACTGATCAGTAGGTCCTGTTACAGGTGCGGAAGATGATACTGGGAACTTATAAAGATGAATGACAAATACATTTATCTCCAAATGGTTACTGCTCTTACCAAAGACTAACTCTTCCCACATTTAAAAGCTTAGCAAATATTATCAATGATAGTAAACCTCATGATACTACTTAACAAGAAAATAAAATCAAGTTTCTCAGAAATGAAGAGAAAAACCCACCAAATTTTAAATTGCATTAAAGATCTTATACACTTTCGAATGAATCAAATATAAATGTGAAGCTGCTGCAACATTTTGTCCTACTTTTTATAAGTTACCTGGAGACTATTACCAGAACTGCTAAATACTGTGTATTCTGTGTGAGGGTGATAGCTGTTGGAGAACAGCTTCCTCAATTAGCTTGGTACTATACATAAACTATGACTTTTGACTCAAATATTCTCATGAAATTGAGAGATAGGAGAGATGTAAAAATATTCCCACCTTCAAGCCTCCATTTACATTTCTAGGGAAATTTGCAGGGGATCAGTAGGTGTTTGCCACCTCCTCAGCTGCTCCAGATCAGTCTTGTCTTCAGCTGAAACTGGAGGGTGAACTCTGGTTTATGAGGAATCAGTATTTATGCCAGTAAATTCAGCAAGATTGAATAAATCATCATTTACCAATCAGCCTCACGGTTTTGATTCATTACTTAGGTTCTCTTAAATTTATAGTTGTTGGGTATTTGTGTGCCGATAATGAAGCCTGCCTTGGCTTTCAAATGACTGTAAGCTGTATTTTGTTTGGAGACACATGGGCAAAAATGAGATTTTCTATCCTTCTTCACTGCCTGAGCTCTTTGCTCAGGAAAAAACTATGCCATAAAAATAATGGTCCTGTCTATCATGTCTCGTGGCATCCAAAGGTTAACATACTTGAGGTTAACATTACTGCTCAAGTTTTCACCTAAAACAGATGGACTGATACTGTAAAGCTAGACAGAAGTCTAAGCTGGCTTTTTGCAGCAGAGAGGGACCAGACACCTTTTTCTTCTGGTTTATACTACTGTGAAAAATGAAAATATAACGGAGGAGTTAATAGCACATTAAAGCCACTCTGGCACTGGTTTCTTAAGGCATGTGCAAAAAAAAATGCCGACTGAATGACCAAAGGAAATTCAAAGAAAATTAATGCCCCTGGAGAAGTATGTCATCATCTTATCAGTTATGATAATCACTGTTTCTTATGTTAGTCTTTATTGATACAATGAAGACATTCATGAATTTTATGTCACGGTGGGGTGGATTTTGGATGGGCAGTCATAATATCTATCCAAACTCCCCTGTACACACCCTTTAAAATCCAGTTTATAAGATATTTCAGGTCTGTACTTAGGTTTTTCCTCAGGTAGAAGCATGCAGAAATGCTGATTTAGTTAAATCCTCATGCCACTAAGCAGTCCCTAGGGGCAACCCCAATGCCACATGAGGGAAATGGAAGACCTGAGCACTGTAGCTCCCAAAGAATAATCCAGTAATTTTTAATCACAGCATTCAGGGAACACAGACACAAAGGATGGTCAGCCATTGTTTCAGTAGTGTTAATAACATCCTTTTTCTGTGCTAAATAGGAACCTGCAGGCAGGAAAGAGCCCTCTGAGTCATGGTGCACCTGGAAAATGCTGTGGGGAGATGGGGATTTATTTATGGTGTGCTTGGGAGAGCACTCTCCACCCAGTGTGTCCCAGAGCCTGGTGTTCCCTGTCAAGTAGGTGCTGAGGTCAGCACCACTTTCAGATGGCTTCATAAAGGAAAAAAGTTAACAGGAGAACTACTTTGTGCTCCCAACCTTCTTTCTCCCCATTCTCTTGAAGCTCTGCAGTGGGATGATGGTTAATAACTCACTGTCCACACATCCCCATCCCTCAGTAATTATTGTGACCTCCTCGGGTCAATCCCTGTACCTACATTTTTCTGTAATTAACAGTGGGAAAGGAGCATTTATACATATGATTTTGCCATAGCAACTTTTTTTTTTTTTTTTAATTTTAGTTAAAGTTTAATTTAATTATAAATGCAAACAAATGTTCTGACAAAACCTATTTGCATTGCAGAGATTGACTGCAATCAGTTCTCCTACAGGCCAAATACTCATTGGGCTCTTTCTTCCTGCTTGTTTTACCATTGTGTTACACCTACATTTAGGGGATATAAATAATATGTATCACACTGAAGATCATTGAAGGCACTCTAGGCTGGCTCCATATCAAAGTATATTCTATTAGAATAATCATTAATTAGAATATAGCAAAGCTTTATTTGGCTCCTTTTCCTATACTGTTAATGTCATCTGCAGCATCAAAAAATAAATGAGAGAGCTGGTGAATATGAAAGGAAAATAAACTAACAGTTGACAGCTTTATCATTAAAGAAGAAATAAGAACAGCAAAAACATAAAAAGACTTGAAATTCTAGATTTTTGGGGATGAAAAGGGGTTTGTTTGCAATAAAAAAAACCACAAACCTGGTACATTTTTAAATTCTCTGAATATACTTTGTGTTTTGTTCTCATTTCTTGAGGTAAGCAACTCCTGAAGAGGGTTTTGGCCTTGCCAACATGAGCAGCAGCAGAACAAACTACCTTATTTAGTTTATCCTTCTCACAGAGTTTTCTTTTCCCTATAAAGGTCTATTGATATCACACCTTTTTTGCTTCTGTGTAACAGGATTATCTTTTATCTATGATTTATTTTCCCATTAAGAGCTGAAAAGATCAGTTGATCATAAGAGGACTGGGCTATAACATCTCTCAGCATTTTCAAAACTCTAAGTCATCATTTTTCAAATCACTGAATCAAGGCAGTAGAAGCTGCTTGTACCAAACTGACATCAGGAAATTCATACTTTTCTTAGTCTATAAGCACTGAAAAATTTGAGGTTTAGTAACTAAGCCACCAGGCAGTCAATATTTTTGGCTGAGCACTTGCAGTAAAAGCTTCTATAATAGCTGGAGACTTTAGACAGAGATTCCTATTCCTCTTATGTTTTGCATTATATTGTTCAAGTCTAAAAGTTGATATATAAAAAAAAAAAAACCAAAAAAACAAACAAACAAACAACAACAAAAAAGAAACAAACAAAAAAAATCAAAAAAACCCAACCAAAACTCAAACAGAAACAGGCAAGGTTCTTGGAGGATTCAACTGATTTTGCACAAGGTCTGGCAAGTTAAATCCTTCACATGTGTTTATAAGGATACTCTTTCAATTCACACCTGTAGGGAAAGGGATAAAATAAAGTTTATGGGTCTGTTAAGCCATGTAAGGTGTGCTGGCAGTTCCAGGGTGAGAGGTACTACTGAAAAGATCCCTTGTTCTGGCCCAAAGCCCCGGGAAGCTCTGACATGGGCCCCAGGTGGGGCTGCTCAGAGTCATGAAGGCACCACTACCTGAACCCGAGGACAGGGGGGAGGTGCTTTTCCACAGCAAAACATGGCAGGGCTGGAGCAAAAAGTGCCTGAAAAAGAAAAACAGGAAAGAGGGAAGACTTTTCATCCATCAGAATTTGTAAGTAAAAGTGAAATTTTTCTTTGCTTTGGTTGAAGCCATCGTGCTGATTATAGAATCCCAGAATGGTTTGGGTTGGAAGAGACCTCAGAGCTCATCTCTTTCCAATACCTTGCCACAGTGTCCTTTCAGCAGGCCAGGTTGCTCCAAGCCCCTGTGTGATCTGGGCCTGTGTACGGGCTGTGTGGCACACGTTGATGTAACGGGGTCAGGACCTTCTTTGTGCTAAGCCAGGCTCCTTGTCCTGCTCCCACACACCTCTCCCATCAATCTTCAGTTAACTCCATGCTGAGGAGCAGGGTGGGGAGCTGAAACTTTTCTTCTTGTGTCTCCTGTGCTAATCTGCTCAGTAGCTGGAAAGGCATTCACTTTCTACGGCTGTCAATCAAGCAAATATCATGAGTACAAAATTAACTAAAAAAAAAAAGAAAAAGTAGAGCTACAAACAGTTCATAACACATTGCTGAAATACTAGGATTCTATCCCAATACATACACATTCAAGGAAACTAACCATGGAAATACAGATTTCAGTACTTATTGGTTCATTCAGCAAGTGTTGTTTCATGCATAATACAAGAGAGTTCCTAATTGTCTTTATATCAGAAGCTTTGTTTGCAAAATGCTGGGTGTTTGCTGTGCAGATGACCTTTGCATCCCACCATTTCATTAGGAATACCTTGTGTGTTAACTGCAAGGCACCACAGACCGTCCAGAGGTCAATGATTGTGTTTTTATGGCTCTGTTACTCTCCTTACACACCAAAGCAGGGGTAAGCATGGGAATTTTTACACAGGCTAAATGTTATTGCAGAGAGGTGAGTTTCTTGTGGAACATGGAAAAGGACAGCCAAAGATATCCAAATACTCCTACTTTGAAGGGGGGAAAAAGTGAATTTTATCTCATCCATTACCTCACAGTAACAAAAAAGTATTTTGAGAAAAAAAGAATTAAAATATTTCTGCTGTTTCTTCTACGAGAATATAGCAGGATATGATTCAGTTTAGGGAAAAAAATTAAGAGTAAAGTTTGAACCAGAAATACGTGAACTGATTGCGAATATTTATTAACTAAATAATTTAATAATAAAGAAAATGCCTACTTGATTAATTGTTACAGAGTAAAAATTACAATAAAACTGTCTTGATCAGTGCTTTGCAGAAGCACCATTACTGTCTGTGCAGTTGTTTAACAAGGATTTAATTGGAAAGATAAGTGAATGCACATTTAAAAGTATTGTTAATTTGCTTTATAATCACCCCATCCTTCACAGTATTGACAGCACCAGGCACAAACCCCTTTCTCTTTTACAAGTATTATTTTCCATATGTGCACAATAAATTCTGGAGCAGTAATTGGAATTTTTATGGATTTCAACATACCTAGTGTTTTGATTTTATAGGTGCCATATCCCTTCTCTAAAGGTTGTTCATAGGTGGCATTTTAGGTAAAATCACTGCTTTTTTATTACACATCGACTTTTTTGGAGGTTGTGGTGTGGTAGTTTTTGGATTTTGGCGTTTGCTTTTTTTTTATTTTATTTTGGTTTTTTCCTAAGAAATATCTAATTCCAATCTACTTTTCCTTTCCATTTGAAATATCAACAAAATATTCACTTCAGCATAATTTTTGATTTAATAAACAACAGCCGTCAGAAACAGTAATCTTCAATATGTTTATATTCCATCTGCACTTATATTTATTGTTCTGAAATGACTTGGATTAATCTAATTGACAAGTAAGAGCCCGGACCATATGAGCAGCTAAGGATGATACCTTTAACCAGCAGGATTCTTCAGCCTAACTGACATGTTCTTTATCAATGAACTGGGAGGGAAAAGGAACAAATATTCTGATTTTTAAATTCATTTATTTATTTTAATATTGCTGATTCTGTGAGCTTGCTGGGACCATATGTCTGTGTGAGCTGGGCTATCAGGAACCAGAGTGGTTTCCTGGCTGGCTCTGCCTCAGCGGGCACAGCCCGTGGAGCTGACACGAGACTGGAGCTGCCTTTGAAACAGGTCAACACAAATGGGCTGGGTGCTTGTGAAGGAAGCATTTAGGAGTGGGGGAAAGGAAAGAGAGGAAAGAGGGAGGAGGGAGATGGGTGGAAAACAAAAAGAAAGGGATGCATCTTTTTTTCATGTCTTTATTTCTCTAAAATAAGAAAAAGTAAAAAGGAGGGGGGCAAAAAAAAAAAAAAGAAAAAAAGAAAAATAAAGAGCCCCACCCAAACCAACAACAACAAAAATCCCACCCCAAACCAACAAAACTTCCCATTCAAAAATATCTACATCTTTCCATTGACTCCAACATATCAATTGCAAAGGCAGGGGCTCTGATCCTCCCCCTGACAAAGGTTCCATGGGCACAGGAGGGCAGGTCCTCTCTCAGCTGCCAGCTGCCAACTCCACAAACATGGATGGTCAAAAGGATTGTCATGGGTTTTATTTTAAAATTGCAGCAAGGATCACTGGATGAAAGGAGGGAAATAAAGAGGAACGGTTCTCCCTTGCAGTCACTTCCCTTTTTGTTTGTGGGATCTTAATTTCTTGTGTGCATACCTTGATGAGATTTCCCTTTATATCTGGCTATTTCATATATTTTTAGATGGTTTAGGTTATTGGCTGTATTTTCTAGGAATATATGAGTATCCCTAAAAACACATGAATGTGCCTTGATGGGGGTCTAACCTTAAAGCCACCCTCCAGCCTTGGTGATGTTGCTGGTGTGATCAAGCACAGCACAGGCAGCAAAGTCTTCCTCACGTCTGCCAGCAGCTATTCATGTGACCAGTCTCACTGAGAAACCAGTAAGAGCGATCCAAAGTTCACGATGGAAATATCAGGCTCAAACTGGGTTACTTGCTAGCTGAGAACCAAAATGTCTTGAAAGCCTTGAGTCAAAAATAGTTTTTTCTTTCTTTTTCACACTTCCCAGGCAAGCACAGAAAATAAAATGGACTGAAGCAATTTTCAAAAATAATTATAAAACAGCTTGCTTCTAGGTTAAGACCTGCATATGCCAAGCTGTAGCCAAGAATTTAATTTTTTTTTTTTTCCTAAGCTTTAAAACTCTGACAACAGAATACTTTAATTGAGCCCAAAGTACATGGTGAATCAATTAATATGTGCATGTTGCTCATGTAGGTTCTTTTTCTCTTTCTCTCTGTTTTAGGCTACAGAAAATTTATTATTATCATTCAAAGGAAAGTACATTTTCCACATCCTCCCCTTCTCTTTCCAGAGGCGAAGGGGGGGAACTATAGTACTTCCAAAAACAGCTTGTAAATATAAGTCAGGTACAAAATCCGATGGAAATATGAATTTTTGCAATGAATGCTTCAAATTATTTTGTAAATAGTGTACATTATATAATAAAAATACATCGAGCTTGAATGTTAATATATTTCTAATATGACTATTTTGTGTTCAGTGTGCAGAGAAAAAGCAGACAGAAAAATATTCAGAATTCTAAGTCCTAGTTGCCCAATCTGCAGCTCTGTAAAATTTCTCTTACGAATAGTATTGTCATGTTTTCCTTTTCATGTGCTGAATAAGCCAGCGGAATGGGGCAGAAGAGGCAGCAGGCTGGGTTAGTGTGGTCAGCCACAAACATACCATGGATTTTATGGCATGTATTGTATGATGAAGCATTTAAAACATGCCTTTTATTCCTTTTCTACCCGCAGCACTATTTGCGTTACAATAGCGTCTTGCTTAGTAACACTTCGAGAAGTTGAAGAGCTTCTTGATAACCCCTCAAGGAGTGTTATTTAGTTGCTGAGAAGGACTGGAGGTTTGCATGCTGCACTGAGGGATTGCCTTTTTTTGGGGGATGCTCATCGTTGTCATGGGTGACTCTTTGTTTGGGTTTGTTGTTCTGATAGTAACGCCGCAGGAAATGCCATTCCACAGAGCTCCGAGAAAGCAAGGAGAGGAAATAAATTATTGAGTTGTTTGGTAAAAGTATTAGCAGGACAGCTTTCTACCTGTGATTTTTTTTTAGGGTGATGGGATCATTTCTCGAATATGAGGGGCTGCCAGGCTCATTTGTAGATAAACTGAACCAAGCATCAAAGGTATTTTGCATGGGATATTTGTGCTTCGAGGAGATAGATGCCCCGGAGAACTAATCTGCAGAGCTCCTACTTATAATTGGTCATGCTCAATGTCTTACAAGACTGTGGTGTGGCCTAATATTTGGGGTGGTTTCCTCCCCTGTGGTAAATATTTGTAATTCTGTGGTTTGTGTGTAAAAGTAGCTGAGAAACAAGGGCTTGCAAGGGACGTGCAACAAAAAAGGTTGATGTTATGTATGGATGTACACTGCACAGTATTCTGCAAGGTGACATGAGAAGTTGTTGCACCAGGGAATTTGGCTTTATCATGGTATCTGTGGTGTTCTGTGTTGCTGAAAATTGGGGAAAACATAAATGCTGTGATAGGGGCAGCAGTTGTGAGTAGCAAATGATTTTTTGGGTGGAGGAGACTTTGTTGTCCTCCGTCTCAACATTTAAGTGTTGAACTCCATTGGTTAAGAGTGGTGGGGTCCAAAATTGAAAACATTCACCTGTAAACCCTCTGTGAGGGGGAAAAAAAAAAAAAAAAAAGAAAAAGAGGAAATCTAAAGTTTGTCTGAAAATTGGAAACTTTTATGAGGAAACCTGTGCTCTCATATAGACTGTCTCATTTGTGCTTACATATTTCCTAGCTAGAAGTATATTATTGCTGAAAATATAACACTGTTTTTAAGAAATTTTCAAGTTGCTCATAACATTCTTTTTTATGGATTTAGAATTGAATATTCCTGTCTTCTTTCCTACTTTTTGTTTTGTTTTGTTTATTTGTTTGTTTGTTTGTTTGTTTGCTATTGTGTAAAAATTCAGTGGAATTTCTTGCATGAGCAAATTATCAGAGTCCTGGAAAGCATCTTCCCTTAATACATTTTCAGGGCATTTTGGTGTTGATTCAGTTACTTAATCACTGTTATTTAGTGCCACTTGAGAGGATGCTGAGTGTCAGGGTGACTCTCAGAAGGCTGTTGGGTCTGCAGGAGAGTTGTGCCCTTGGAGACTGGGTGCTGGAAGCTGGGTAAGATGTCTTAAAGCATTTAAGAAGCATCAGATGCCTGTATTTGGAGAAATTAATTGTTCTTGTCTACACTATTAGCTTTTTCACATTAAAAATAATTAAATCCCATCATATATAAGT
>WAAG01057947.1:1839-17932 GCA_013390105.1 Tichodroma muraria | reverse complement strand
CTGGCTTTATAAAAAGCCAAACAAGCAGAGGCATTTTAACATAATTTTTTCCTGACTTAAACAATCTTAATTTTATCACTTTGCCAAACTGTGTTCCTTTGCATGAAGTATGTGCAGGAGATACTTCTGAATTTGCATTTTCATTAGATTTAGCATTCAGCACCTAATGCCATAAATTTGTTTTTGAAACTCTTTAATTCCCCTGAGTGTTCCAACATATTGAATGCTATTTGCTTTGTATTATGTTGGCAGCAAATCTGCAGTGAAAATGCTGTCAATATATATTCATAGCTAACATTGTTAACTAAAAGCAATATTGTTTTTCTATTGTAAGCTGTCACAAATGTTTGGCACCCTGTTGTGTAAGCCAAAAAAATGTCAAAGAAAGAAAAGAATATTTTTGAAGAAAAGTGCAGTGATAGTGTCAAGTTTTCTGTATTAAAATACATTCCTTGTTTGTACAGACCTTTACAATTTATGAAATTGTGTTTTGTAGTAATGTAAAGTTAGAATATAGTGAGAAGATGCAGGCTGTTACAGATATTATATTAAAAGAGAGGAGCACAGTAAATGATACAGCCATTTTACTTTGTGTCTAATGCAATGCTTATCAGGCTGTAAAATGTATTCTACTAAACCCAAAGATTATTTTATTAATAGATGTGCTATATATATGTGGAAAATGAATGAAAAATATTTTCATGTTTTCCTGTTTTTGAAGATGAAGTGTATAATTAACAAGAACAAATGCAAAGTTTTGAACATTCTCCTAGGGAGTATCCTTATCTTTGTGTAAGAAACACCGATTTTGTTTATTTAAATTGTGTATTCCTTTCCCCAATCATTCATTCTTTTCTCATTAAACTTATTTTTTTTGTATCTGAATGCTATTATAAGATTGTCTTAGAACAGAATATTTTAGAGAACTTCTGTGGGGAGAAATGAAAAAAGAAAAATTCCGTCTGCCATGCGAATAACCATGTTAGTGCTAATGCATAATAAGCACCCATAAGCTAAAATAAGACAAGTGGCATCTTTTGTGCTACTCTTGCAAGTATTTTAACTTTGAGAACTTGTAACCTAAGCCTTGTAAATGGAAACTTCTAGATAAGGTACTTGAGGCACAACCACGTTCCCTGGCCACAGGCTGGATTCCTCTGGAACCAGCAGAGTTCAGCTGGTGGCAGTGGAAAGCACTGAGAAAAATCAATGTTTCAGACCCACACACGGCTCTCACTGAAGTAGCAGGGCTTCACAAAGATACAGATTTCCAGTACTCTTATCGTGCCAAGGTAACATTTTCCTATTTCACCTAGGTGAAAATATTAATCATGTACAGTGAAGTACTGGCAGCCCCAGAAATGTTGTCATTCATGACACTTTGTGTCATTCTCTAGAAAACTTGTTTTCTTACTGAATCATGATGTGTTGAATTTGGGAAACTTTTTTGATAAACCTTTAATAGATTTGGACATTGGTCAATGTAGTTTAAAAAACCCCAAACCTTAAATATTCTGATCTACTATTCAAGAACAATCATTGTTATATTTGTTTCAACACTCTTCTTCGTACAGCAATGTATTGGTGACACATATTAACATGGATCATCTTTTCTGGTACTGGCACATGTTGTGAATGTGTACTGCCTGATCATGCTGCATGATGCCAATAATAAGTCCTTTTTTTGCTTGCAGCTGATTTCACCCCTCTGCTTCAAAGTAACCTCTGCTTTCTGCACTGATATTTGCTCTGCTAGGGGACTATAGGTGCCACAAATGATTTCATGAGGTCCCTGTTATGGACTTGCTATTTTCAAACATTTTCTAAGAAGTGCAAAATAACACGAGTTTCCATTGACTTTAGTGACATTTTAGTACTATTAGCACCTTGGAAAATTGGCCTTTATATTCCTTGGCACCAATCTCTATAAATTCTTTCATGTGCTTTCAAGTAAAATTGCATAAACCTTCAGAGCTAAGTCTCCCACTACTGTCCAAATTAATTTTTTTTCCTGCTTTTTAGCTCCCAATATTCTTTCCTAATTTTCATAAGGAAAAAGAAAACAAACAAAAAACGTGAAATACCTTTGATGTATGGAATTGCTCTCTGAGTCTTTGACTAGCATTATATAACAAGGTCAGGGATGTTTATTAGTGTTCTAGGTGAATGTCCACCACATTCAAGTCTAAGAGAGAATGTGTCTTGCCCTTCTACTCATGCTTTTCTAGATTTTTCCAAGAGCTTGCACTTGATTGGGTCTAATGTGTATCTGGAGAGGCAATATACTTGGGCAATTGCATTCACAGGTGAATAATATTTTTTAAACACGATAAAAAACTTTAACAGTTTCTTAAATGTCTCACTAGATAGGGATTGCTGTTACAGAACAGGAGACAGTACTGCATCCTGCAGACAATTGACAAAATGGACTAGCAGTTTTCATCCTTAATTTGATTCTTTTTCCTCAGTGGCAGAGAGATGCACGGTCTTTCTGCATTGTTTATCTTATTTTGGCATAACGGATTTAATCATGACTATATCCATTTTCCACAAAGTGTCTTGTGTCTTGAATCATAGAATGTTTAAGTCTTTTATGGGTGTGGGATAACTGTGCAGCTCATCCTATTGGAAAGCTTTGGATTTCTGTGCCTTGTAGAAGAATGTACCTTTTCCCAATTTTCAGAAATGTTTATGAAGCTTTAGAAAGTGCTCTGTCTTCTATCTGGCAGTTAGATTTCTATCACTTCTTGCTATTGTTACGGTTCCTTTTTATTACTTACTTTATTATATATTGTACAGGAGGACCTGCTTTGCCATTTTACTTTTTTTTACTGTTGTTTTGTTAGGCATAAGTTTGATGCTGCAGGAGGAATGAAGACGTGCAAACCCAGTTATTAATCATGCTCAAATCTTTTCCATATGTGTGTCTTGAAACACTTCCTTCTATTACCCTTACATGAAATAAAATTGTATTTTTCTTTAGTATGCTTGAGAGTTTTGACTTGATAAAAATGAAGACTGTTGTTTGCTCCCTTTTGCAGAAGTGATGTCACAAAAAGGAGCAGGACATGCCTAACTTTTCCTCTTAGCCCGAACTGTGCTCATCCCTGTTGAGGAATTTAGGTGGAGGACTCCTCCAAGACATGTTACCTGCTTTTTCTTCTAGCAGGAGTGACTCAGAATTCTCTTGAGAGTAGCTATTGCAATAACAGTGGAGCACAGAGACAGAGAAATTAATAAAGTAAATAGGAAAGACAGTAAATATAGACCAGACCATCCTCATTTACTGTTAGAAATAAGAGAGGAACAGTATTAAGGTACATAGATGAGACAGACCAGCACTTATCCATGGTGAAATCTATAAAATGTCTTCAATTGCTCAAGGGATCTTTAGATATAGCATTATTTTCTCTATCTTATGGATGACTTGACCACCTTCACTATGAATTTTTCATGATTTTCCTGACCCAGCAGCTCTTGCCTGTGGAGAGAGTAATACAGTATTGATTTGGGTGTTAGGTTTCTGCCTTTTTTGCCATAACAGGATTTTTGTAGCCTAGAAACCTCAATCCCTGATTACTCATTAGAGACTTGAACAACTTTTCTTAGATCTCGAATGTAAAAGAAGAATCACTTGGTTACTTTTGTCATAGGTAGCCTTTGTAGAGGAATTTCAGCTCATCTTGGTAATGAGTGTTGTTATTAAGCTTTCCTGATTGAATGGGCTCTACTAGGCCTTCAGACTGCAAAAATACTGTTGTCTGTTAACAATTAGTGTGTTTGCAGCAGAACTACACTGGTGAATGTCTGTATTTAGCAGCATACTGCAAACCAGTGGAATAAGTAGGGGTCTGCATTCATCCTGGCATTGATGTCTTGGTGACTTATTTTCTGTGCCTCTTGGGCATATTAGAAAATTGAAAAGAGGCCATGATGTTGCTATTTCTCATTTAAACTGTTGTGGTTTTTTTATTTTTTTAAATAAAAAATCCATATATTACATTCTCTGAAAACTTACTCTCAGCATTGCCATGGAAACAAGATTTTTAAAAGGGACTTAACTGAAATTTAGCAGCAGTTTTTATTTCTTTGTGATTCATACTTCATAAAAATGCAAATGTCACACTAATACGTGTTTTACCTTAATATTTTATACTAGCATTTTTTCTTAATTGGTCTAATGTTTTTCCTAATTAAATTTTGAGCTTCTTTGAATGATTTTAAAACTGTACTGTGGGCCTATCAAGCTTTAAATTTTGACTATGTGACACACAATTTAAAACACTGTCATAGAGGAAAATCAATCATTTCAACCTGTAGTCACAAGCACAACAAAAAATTTAAAAGATTTAGAAAACCTTTTGTCTTGACTAGAAATTTCTTGGGCTCTATAATCTTAATTTCTTGTGAATTCTATTCCTTTGGTTTTCACTTTATTCCCTCTAACTGTGTGAAGTTGTTTAGAGGATAAATTACTGCTGTGCTAAATAAAGCTTTTATTCATAGCTCCCTTAAGAGGAGTGTTTTGTTTATGCAAAGCTACAGTGTGTGCATTGGTTTACATACATACTTGCATCAACACGTGTAAATAAACTACATTAATTTAACATTTCATTTGTGTGTAAATATGCAGCAGTTGATAATGCTGGTTTAAACATGAAAGGATATCTGGCATTCTCTTCTGAGTGCCTGTTTGGTCAGGCCTCACAGAATATACAACATGTTACCTTTTAAAAATGAAAGTTAATATGATTAGAGCAAGGATCCTGCTGATCAAGACTGAAATCACAGAACTATGGAATCATTTAGGTTGGAAAAGACCTTTAGGATCATAACGTCCAACCATTAACCCATCACTGCCAAGCCCACCGCTGAACCATATCCCTGAACACCACATCTACTCCCCTTTTAATTAACTCCAGGGATGGTGACTCCACCACTTCCCTAGGTAGCCAGTTCCAGGGCTTGACAACCCTTTCAGTGAAGAATTCTCCTGCTAATAACCAATCTGAGCCTGCCCTGGTGCAATGGCAGTGTTCTATCACTTGTTGTGGGGAGGAGAGCCCGACCCCCAGCTGGCTACAGCCTCCATCTGTGGTGTTGTAGACAGTGATAAGGCGACCCCTGATCCCCCTGTTCTCCAGGCCGAGCCCCCCCAGCTCCCTCAGCTGCTCCTCACCAGTCTGGTGCTCCAGACCCTGCCCCAGCTCCGTTGCCCTTCCCTGGACTCGCTCCAGCCCCTCAGTGCCAGCCTTGTCCTGAGGGGCCGGAGCTGGACACGGCACTCGAGGTGTGGCCTCACAGAGCCCAGTACAGATGGACGGCCACTGCCCTGGTCCTGCTGCCACACCACTGCTGGGACGAGCCAGGTGCCACTGGCTGCCTGGGCCACCTGGGCACAGCTGGCTCATGTTCAGCTGTTGTTCACCAGCACCCTCAGTTTTCCCCTGGGCACTTTCCAGCTGTTCTGCCCTCAGCCTGTAGTGCTGCGGGGTGTTGTGATCCAAGTGCAGGATCTGGCGCTTTGTCTCATTGAACCTCATACAGCTGGCCTCATCCCAATGATCCAGCGTGTCCAGATCCCTCTGAAGAACCTTCCTGCCCTCCAGCAGATCAACACTCCTGCCTGACTTGGTGTCACCTGTGAACTGACTGAGAGTACACCCAATCCCCTTGTCAATGATCGTCAATGAAGAGATGAAACAGAGCCGACCCCAACACTGACCCTTCGGCGAAACCACTTGTGAACTGGATTATTTCCAGTTATACTGGTGTTGAATTGTAACCCCACCTTGGTAACCCCACCACCCTCTGGGCTTTAAACTGGGACATCCAGTTAAAGCCAGTGTGTTTTCCACAATTCTCTCATCTATGATGCCCACTGTACCTTGCGACATTAGAAAGAAAAGAAAATGGTGTGCACCATATAAACTGCTGGCCTCACTTAGAAATTGTTATTACTCACAGCTCGAGCAGTATGGATCATAGGTCCCTCAGTGCTGAGCTGTAAATGAACTGTATTGCCTCCTTTTATTGCATTTTTATGAATGTTTGCAACAGGTAAACCAAGCAGAAGGAGATTCATGTGAAGTTATACTTTACTGTAGGAAAAAAAGTGTAGTCACCGAGAAAATACAGAAACATAGGAAGGCTTCTGCCTTGATGAATTTACTTTTTTATTAACAACTATTGTCAAATAATTTTATACTCTTTACCCTAAGGTTTGTTTTGTACATGCTGAAGATTTATTGAATGTATATGTTGTCCACACTCTACCTTATTCTGATTAAAGGCATCATGGATGCACATTGAATGATGAAGAGTCTGAAACTGTATTTGAAGCTCAACCCTATGCAAATTTTCACTGAGATTAAACAATACTAAGTATTTATGATTAAGTTTTGGGCAAGAAGGAAGTTATCTCATGAGGCAGCGGTTGCATGTATTTGACCACGCAGTAAAATCAGTATAAAATTATTTTAGATGCATTTGTAGTGCTTAGAGCAAGTGAAAAAGAAGTATTTTTATAACTGAACTTGCCAATTATTTAAATACATTAACCTATTAAATGAATGTGTCATCATTGCCTATGTTACAAATGCATTTAAAAGCCTAGAAACATGTTGGTCAGGTTCCCAGGGCTGCCCACTCAGATTTAGCTGAGTATGTATAAAAGCTTTCTTTTGTAAACATAGTGAGTCCTGCAGTTTGAGCAGTGTGTTTGCCCATTTTTGCATGCTTAACTTCCGTGCAGCCTTCTGAAGAATAATGCTTGACATTCTGCATAGGTGGTACTTAACAGGCGAGAAGAAAAAATTCTTCAAAATATCATAATATTGAGGGGCATGCAGAGACACAAATGTACTTACAGAAAAAGTAGTGGAGTGTCAAATGAATGCATTTGAAAAGTAATTACATCTGACTTTTATACTGAAATAAACAAACACAATTGTTCAACAATGTCTTTCTCCACAGACTCAGCTGGCAGTGTATTAATAATCCCACCTAATTGACACTATCTGTATTTATATTATGTGTACTGTACTATTTGCAATCTTCAGTTTTTCCTTTTTTAAGCAACTGTTGTTTCTGCCTCTCTCTGAAGATGAGCAATATCTTTTTCAAGTTAATGAGATTCCTATTTTACTTAAACAAGATGCATATTCACTATCTTTCTGTTGTTTTAAAATATAATTGCTATGAATGTGTTCAACAGTTTGACTTGGTTTCTTCAAATTGAGTGAATTAATTAAAAATTGGTGTTTGCCCATAAAAGAGTGAATGAGCACACTCAGTGCTTGATGTCAGAAATCAGACTGTAAATGAACATAATTATGTTTCACCTTTCTATTTAGTCATTTGTGTGGGCATAAGCATTTAGTTGTTTGCAATATTATTTCTTAACCACTTTCATTTACACTTTATTTTTTTAAGAAGAGAGGGAGGGTAAAAGAAAAGTTAATGACTAGATAATGATTTCTGTCTGAAAGTCTGAACAACACTTCTAATACTCAATTTGCAGAACATCAGGGTAGAAAATACTTCTCTAGTGGTTTTTTTGCTAACTGTATATTATTTAGAAAGAAATTCTCACCACAGAACATGAGGGATCATTTTGGCTCCAGGTGCCAGGGTGTTATTCCTACACACATTTATGGTTTGGAGTAAGCAACATGATATGCAAAGGTGTTCCCTATCCGTATTGTACAATATACTGCTTTAAAGCAACAGGCACTGATGATGGCTGCCATTTTGTTTAAAATAATCCATATTATAGGGTCAAAACAGCATGGCCTTTTTTCTTAAACTTACATACCCAACACAACAGTCTTTTTCTATTTTGACTGCTTACTGAATGGAAAATGAAATGCAGTTCAACCAGCACATTGCTTGTTATAATTTTGCTTTTTGTGGGATTGTTTTTCTTGTCCCTAGAGAAACCCAGCATTATATTCATGATTTGGATAGGCTTATTTAACAGTAAGCAGTTGTTTTGTCTCCATGAAGGATTCCATGACCCAACAGTGCAATCAGATAGGAGAATAATTTGGCATTTCTATACAGGAATATTGTCTTGCTACTGAATCAGAGAAACCCTGTGATTATTGTGTGTTTTTTTTTATATACATCAAATAAAAAAGTACTAAATGTGGAGAAAGATGTCATATCAGTTCATTCTAAGCTGAAACAAATTAAATAGGATGAACAAAAAATGTGCAACTGAAGATTTCAATTTTAAAAGGTTAAAACTGGAGAAAGGAGGAAATGTAGGGCATAATGAGAACGTAGTGGTCAGTGGTTGAATATCCCTCTGCCATCCTTTCTGCTGCATGAATTATACAGAAATAATACAATGCTGGCAGGAAGAGGGTTTCTATTGTAGGCGGTTGAATTCCCTACTATTATAAATTCTTAAATTTTGGCAGCTATCCTTTAAAATGAAGTATTCCTTTCGCAAACCTGTTTGAGATGTTAGTCTGAAAGTTTGAGGCCCTCTAATTTCTTAACTAAATGCACTAATAAACACTTAATACTCATTTATTCTTTTGGCAATATTATTCTTAAGACTAACCATCAATTCTGCTCTGAGCTGTTCATTCCTGTTACAACTGATGGAGAACAGTCATCCATTTCCATCTGAAAGGGAGGGATGTTTTGTGAGAGTACCCAAATAGTCACAAAAGTTTGCCAGTTCAAGTTCATGTGCCTGCATTTACTGTCTCACATAAAATGCCAGGTGCAAATTTTCAGTTTCTTTTGGAATTCTTCCTCGAGGTTGAAATAACTCTATCAGAACTGCACAAAGAATTCTCTGTGCCAAACGTGCTCTTTGATCAATACATTAATTCTCTACTTCCATTAATATCAACTATAATCTCAAGAAAGTAATGAGTATAAATTGTGACCTCTTATTTTCCTTGGATAGCCCCTGAGCAGTAAAGCTCTGGAAGAAATAGATCTGTGAGACTGGTCAGCACAAAAGTGTTTTTTCAGGTTTCAGGTTATTACTCAGCAGGAATTTTATCAAATATGGGAAATCAGTGGAATGTTTTTCTTTCTCATAATACTGTTTCAACTGACAACAAGCATTTTAAGCATTAAGAACTATTCTTAATTGTCCACTAAAATTCCTGAAAGTCTCCCTTTTACACTGTAGTGCAACATACCATAGGAACCATTTTGTTCCTGCAGAAAAGTGACCTCAGGAACTCATAAAAGGTTGAGTGTGATAATTTTATAACAACTACCAGAATTTTCCATTTACTGGTTAGCACCTTGTCATGGATTAATAAGTAGAATATTGATAGTTACAGGTAAATATGAGAAGAGGTGCATGAATAGTAAATGTCAATAGTGCAGTGCTCGTTTAGCTGTCATGTTAGACAATGAAAAGTTATTTTTTTAATGACATGAGACACAAATCACAAAATATAAGATGCTACAGCCTGAAAAATGGTATTTCTATCCACCTTGCAGTCATGAAGGCTGTATGATCTCAAGATCTTTAGTTCAAAAAATACAGAGTTTTAAAAAATAGTTACCTCATGAATATCTGTTCTGCTGCCCAAGGATACAATTTAATGTTCAATTTGTGTATATGTTGTGCTTGGGAAAGGGTGAATCAAAAATGTACTAAAGGAAAAGAACTTGACTGCCCAAAATTGTTGGCTAAATTTTATCTGTGTTCTAGTAATAAAGAAAATTTAAAATTTTGGTATAAATATAGCTGTTATTTACATGACCTTCAAGGCTTTTACAGAAATATAATAACCAAAGATGCAAAAGTCAGAGCCAAACATACTTTTAACAAAATGGATTCAAAAATTAGAGGGAAAACTCCAGTTTGTGCAGCAGCAGGTCTATAATAATAGAGCTTGATAATAGCATTTGATAATGTTAATCAGAACTTGATAATAACAGGTAGCATCTTATGCCACACTGAAATGTTATTTATTTTTGGTATCATTCATCCTTTGTCCTCCTGAAATCAGTTTCTGAAAATACTGAAAATCAGTTTCTTAATGATAGTGTTCAGTGATGATTATTTTACCATATTTTGCCAGGTTTATTTTTCATTTTAGTGGTAGAGGTCAAAAATTCCACAATTTACACTGCAAAGGAAAATATTATTTTAGCTAGAGCTTCAGTGGTGAAAAATAGGTGTTCTGCAAGAATGAATTGTACTGAGATGATTTGAAATCTACATTCTTGCTTATTTTAAATAATTCCTTTGATGAAATACTTATTGAAAGATTTAAATCTGAAATGAATTTATTTTGCAACATTAATGGTGGGAATTCCCTCAGATTCACAGGGTCTTCATAATTTGAGCCCATAGAAATCAGTGAGATCTCATTCTGTCATATGAAAAGTGTGAGAGGTATCCTGTAATGGTTACAGACTTCCCGTGTAGAAGAAAGTAATTTTTCAGGATCAAGACTTAAACCCAGAAGTTTATACTAGTTGGATATGGCACTATTAATGGCAATTAATAAATATATTATTTTTTAAATTTTAGGTGTTTTTTCTTTTTCCAAAAAACCTCCCCAGCTGTCAAGAAAGTACCAGAAAATATGAAAGATCAAACTCTATTTATAGACTAATTAAGTAAGGGTAAGAGAATTACCTTGGAAAGCATCCTGGAAAGCCTTATAGAATAATGGGACAAAGTCTAAGGAAGTGAGGAAACAGGAACCAGCAGGTAGCAGTGATTTATGCACTTCCTCATGAACATTTGTAACTACCATGGAGTTCCTGTTAGAATAATTAGCAGCAAAAGCAGCAACACCAGCGATAACTAAACAGAAAGAAAATGCAAGAAACTACTCTTCTAAGTGGCTTCCTAATATTAATTACTTCTTCAAATTTTTATGTAGGCATAAAACAATGTATGTAACGTGGTGCATAGAAATTCCAAAGTGAAAAGGGAAAAAGAATTATGATTTCCATTGGGTAAAATGTAAAAGTTAATATAATTTGTGGGAAGTAGAATGAAAAATCACTGAATATACACAAACAAAAAATAATTGCAACGAAGATGAAACTGCTCATTAAAGAACTGCCAGGTTTGGTGATAAGTCTAATTTTATTTGACAATTTCATAACTGATGTGGGGGAGGAATAGACCTTGAATTACATTCTTAGATTGTACTAAATTGGAAAGTGCTGTGTATTAATGAGGACAATAATACTTCAAAGGTACTGGAAGGTTTTAGAAATGTGAATATAAGGTAATAACATTATTTCAGTTTGGGTAGAAAATGAGAGTATAAAAAGGAGAAGCCCTGAAAAGAAAATTAAACCATAAAGAAAATGTTGACTGTATTTTCAAAAACTGAAAAATAGAGACTTTAGAAACAAACAGCAAGTGATGCTTTTGCCAAACTGAAGCTATTGGTGATTTAAAAGAGAGGGTTTTATTACTTTACAAGATTGCATTCCTTTTGAAAGTCTTCTTGCAATGTAAAAATATTTACTTAGATAACTTCTATTGTCTTTCATGATGCAAATTACAAATATATATATATGTGTGTGTGACATTACAGAGTGATTTTTTTTCTCCAAATTTGAGGGGTTGTTTATATCTGCAGAAATATATTCCCAGACATGATGCTATCCTGACTTACATTCTGTAGAGATTTGTACCTTGATTAATTTTACAATGAATAAGTCTACTCCAGGTAAATAATACAAAGTTATGAAGTATGTATGCCTTTGTAGAGTTGTCTGCAAACTGCTGTCTGCAGAAATAGATTGATAATTTGTCTGCAAATATATTAATGGAGAGTTTTAAGTATTAATGCCTTCATGCATGAACTTTTCCAATCTTTCTTTTAGAAAGTTAAAAAAGAGTGGGCAGACTATGGGATGACATTGTAGAATCCTGTAACATCCTTGTAATAAGAAATAAAGCAATTTTTATAATGGTATGAGCTGATTTATGAAGCTTGCATTTCAGTCCTATGTTACGTAAGTAATAATTTAAGAAATAATCATAAATTAAAAAATTTAAAGAAACTTAGCTAAAGGATTAAATAATACCAAATTGCATACTGCATTTCAATTTACTCAATTAAAATAGAGTATCACATTCTGCTTTTATTAAAGGAACACATGTATTATTGTTTTACTTCTTTTATTGTTCTGAACATTTACTTCTCTAAAGACATTATCTTACTAAAAAATATTCTCTTATATCGGTTTCTCATTTTATTGTTATATTTTGCTACTCCTAAGTTCCTATTTGCCACCTTCCAACAGTGTTACACATTTTAACCCAGCTCACATATTGCAGTGATGTTTTGAAGTCACATGAATTTTGCTCAGTGATCCTGATCCTGCAAAAAATTAGGGTTCTGTTTGGCTCAAGGATGAGAGATTCTTAGTTAATGTAATAGCTGGTGCACCAGGTAACCTCAGTCAAGCTCTAAAGACACCAACTCTAACTCCCAGTCTTTACTGTCTACATCCTGGTAGACTCCTTGCTTTATTTTCCCACCTCATGCCCATGGAGACTTTTCAGTCTGTTCTCCATCTTCCATCCCTCTGCCTCATGTAAACACAGATGTGGGTCCCTTGTTTTATGAAGGGACACTGTGGAAAAGTGCCTTGTCAGTCTACAAAAATTGTATTATGTTCAGCAAACTGTTTCGCAGAATCATGGAATTGTATAGAATTCTAAGGATTACAATGGACCTTGAAGATCATCCAGCTCCAACCCCCCTGCCATGGGCAGGGATGCCTCCCACTAGTCCAGGGTGCTCCATCCAACCTGGCCTTGAACACAGCCAGGGATGAGGCATGCACAGCTTCTCTGGGCAGCCTGTGCCAGGGCCTCGCCACCTTCACAATTAAGAATTTCTTCCCAGTATCCCCCTAGAATTCCCCTCTTTCAATTTATACCCATTACTCCTTGTTCTGTCACTACGGTTCCTGACCCAGAGCCCCTCTCTGGCTTCCCTTTAGTTCCCCTTCAATCACAGCAACCATTGGAGCAACGTGTGGCATTCATGTCCCAGGTGTGTCTGTCTGTGGGTAAAAATATATTGTCAGTCCTGTTTTCTGTTGTTGATTCTGGAGTATTCTAAGTTTCCTTTTATTTGCATTAGAAAGAATGTCAAAGCAACAATTCAGCGGTTTCCTCAGTGGAACATAGCTTTCATCTGCTTCTTAGTATCTTCAGAAGGAGTTTTCTCATAATTGGTTCACACCAATGAAACAATATGACAATGAGAAGTGTGGCCATTAAAGGCAAGGATCAGGCTAGATTATATTTATCCCATAGGGAACTTCAGCAGCACAATTGAAGTAAGGTATGACAGTGTGAACTGTAAGATTTAGTGGCTAATCACATGAAACTGTCCTAAAGAGGAATCCATTAATTGAAAAACACAAAGGGTGGGAAAATGGTTGAGTGTATAAGCTGATCAGCTGTGGCTGTGAGACATCAATATAAAGTATTTATGAAAAGATTCGTGAATATACATTAAGTAAATGTAACATTAGTATCACCAAAGGCATCAGTAGGACCTACAGTCTTCAGTTCATGGAGTGTTAAAAGGAATTGAGAAAGGAACCAGTATAGACAAAGCTCATTACAATTACTGATAAGTGCAAAGCCTATTGTACAAAAAATGACTGGTGCTTTCTTTACCTGACATCTGTAAATTGTGAAAAATTGTCCCAGTTGTTGTTTTAGTTGTTAATTATCTTCATTAACAGGATATTCCATATTTCTTGTGTGTATTTGTTGAGTTTCAGCTCCAAACCATTGGGTATCATTATGCCTTTTTCTGTTAGAGAAAATAGCTGTTTATAACTATCTGGCATTTTCTACTAAACTTCAGCTGCATCATCCATTTGGTTTAATAAAAGTGAAATTGCTTAAGTCTCTTTTTAATTCCTTTTTTCCTTGTTTGATTAGTGAAGGAAGATGGATAACTTGCTGCTCATATTATTCTGTCAAAATTGCAGAAAAATTCGAATCTCTATGCAAGAATTGTGGTTGTGTAGCTACTCTGCTGACTTTAGAAAATAGAAATGCATGTTTGCTTTCATGCAGTTGGGCATGTTTACTGAGTCCTTAAATTCTGGGCAGAGAGCATACAATGCCTTTATGACTTTATAAAAAAATATTATGGTCTCAAAGTTTTGAATTGTATTTATATTACATGACCTAAACTTTAAGGGAAGATGTTAAAATATAATTATATTCTCATTTGCATATTAAGCATGTTTACAGATATCTATATTGTTTTTCCCACCAAATGGCACTAAAGTTAGCATGGCTTAGTGTATTGGGATTTTAGAATTGCAGGACTATTCATTCCAAAGCAGTTTTGTGTGAATTCTCTTATATTCCAGCTCATGTCAGTAAATCAGTAGATTATTCTTTAATTAGTAATGCCAGAAGGACTGCTGATGGAGATGTTATTCTCTGAAGGTGCAGATAAACTCGAGATTCTGATCTCTGGTGAACATTAAAGCTTCTGAGACCCTTTTAAAAGATAAAAGTATTGACTATATATATTGACTAGATTGCGTTTTGGTTTTTGTTTCTCATCTCATGGTTTCCTGCTGTTAGATAACGTAGGTTGTGTTTCATGTGCTGAGCACATACATTAGTAATAGTAATGGTGCACTACTACAGTTGGAAAGTTAGGCTCAAAATACATGTCAGTCAAACAGACTTTTTTTATATAACAGCTTAATTTTGTGAGGCTTAATTAGATTCCTGTGTTTCACATTACAGAGTTATATCCTACAACATTTTATCCAGGACAGTGGAAGATGAAATCCCCTTCCAACCATATTTGGAATACTTTCCTAGTCTGTCTTTCTTGTCTGAGTATTTTTCTACAATAGTGCCATCCACATGAATTTCACAGGGAAAAGACTTTCCATTTAAAAGTCCCTCTGATTCTGCTCCAACATGCTATGTAAACCATACACATATTAAATGCAAAATTACAGAAGCTTTGGTTCTAAAAAAGATGGGGGAAAAAAGAAAATACATTCTAATAATGCAATTCTCCAAAAAAAACAACAACAAGGTTTACTTTTTGTATTAAGTAGTTTAACTCCAGGTGAATATGTGCCTGTAAATATATAGGAGCAGAGAACTGCATTTTTACCTTTAGTAAGAGCATGGAATAAATAAGGAATGTGCAAAAAGTTTACTCATCACAAATAGTTTTATGTCTTTAACTTTCTCAGCAAGAATTTCTTTTAAAATGCTGGTACACTGTGTTGATTTTCACAGAATGTTCTCAGGTGGTAGCAAAATTGGTGGAGAATTTCCATGTAAAAGAAGCCCACCCAAAGCCAGGTCTTTGCCACCACCAGAGCCTGGTCTCCAAGGTTGCTGTACTTAGATTAGTGAGGAAGTGCAGATTAAAAAATTGTGAATAAAAATACTCAATCTAAAAATTACTGGCAGAGCAAGAGCTATTTCTATTTGTTTGTACCTACCAATCACAAAAATATTAACTGTACAAAGGTAGCTTGGAATATGGGACCAGTCTATGTATTTCAGGCAGTGGTTTCTCTTCAGTATTAACAGGCACACATAGGGAAGTAGAGGAAGTCCTTTATCACTCCTCTAAGTGTGTCCACTGAAGCTGAAAACTTTTGCTTTATTTAGCAGAAATAACAACTCTCATGGTCTTTTTAGGCCAGCATCTGTTAGAAGAAACCAAATAATGCTGTCATGGTCATAAAGCCAGTGCTAGGGTATCTAGCATTCACATGACAGGAAATTCCATAATTCAGGACTTCAGGAGGGTTTCACCCCCACCCCAACCCTAATTTTATCCTATTTCCACGGTCATCTGGTTCCAAAGATAACTTTAAACAAACAGCAAAGAAGAAGGTGAGCAATATTTATATTGCATATCTATGTCTTTCCTGTGCTGGGCAGGAAGTCTTATGGATACATGGATTAACCTCCTCTCTAAATATGTAGGTGGCTAAGTTTATGCAGCCTTGGATGATAAAAAACTTTAAATTGTTGAAACTTCCATCCTTCTGCATAGATCAAAATAAGGAGTGGTAGAAACATATAAAAACCACAGCATGTCCAGAAAGAAAATGG
>WAAG01057937.1:16621-35671 GCA_013390105.1 Tichodroma muraria | reverse complement strand
AAAAACACCCAGAATTTACACAAGAGCACATACCATAAGTTTTTTTCACAGAGCACTGGCTTTGGATATTTTCACTGAGTTGCCAGATTTTTTGGGTTTATTTTGCTATTAATTGATTATTTGGTAGTAAGCCCAAATCATTCTAATCTGCTTGAATAATTACACAAACAAGGCTTTAAAAGCCTGGTGACACAAGCTGTTTAACAGTCAAATTAGGGCAAAAATAGTACACACTTGAAACATTTATTATTGGCTGTGTAATCACCCCCTCATGCAGTATCCAGCCCTTGTTTACTAACAAGAAGGAAAACAGTCATGGTGATATTTCATACTGACACATGAAGTAAGTGTAGTAAGCTGGCAGTAGCAGTTTGGGCCAATGTGTAAGATTGTTACGTGAACAGTTCATTTTTTGAGTAGAGAAGACTGCACAGGTCCTTCAGTATTGCACACTTTCCATGTGACTGACTTGATAGCTAAAGAGTTTGTACGTGTAAGGCAGCAAGTCAGGCTTGCTGTCTGTGAGCCTGGCTTGTTCAGGTGACTGCTTAAAATTATGTGGTCACCTCTCAACACCTGTCAATACAGATTGCCATATAACAGAAAAAAATGGTCAAAAATTTGTCTCTTTATCTCATAGATCACAATACCTCTTAAATATTAAGATGATTATCTCTGGTTTTTGTAGCTATTGCCTTACAGGCTAGCCTAAAACAGCCTTTTAACTTAATTTTGGAGTACTGTATTTGAAACAGAGCTTGATTTAAAAATCTATTGTTGTAATATTCTTAAATGTTCAATGCTAAGATTAAGCAATTTAAGGGTTTAGAGATTGCATAGTCAAAGCCAGTGACCAGTTAGACATGAGACCCAAGTGTGCTTTAGTACTGTTAATGTCAATTTTTACTATTTTTTTCCAGTGAAATACTTTCAAATATGGAAATACATGCCTTTTGTACGTGCATGTATTTTAAGATGCCTAAACAGAACATGGGAGCCTCTCTTCATAAGTGCCAGGGACTGAGTGGCTTCAGCTTAAAATGGCATTAGAAGTGTAGTGACAATAATGGAATAGGAAGCTGCACTGGCATAAGTTGCTCTGAGAGTCATGATCCTAACAACATGAAGGCTTAGGCTTGGAGTTTCTTTGTCCAAAAGCTAAGGATAAGATAAGATAGCTAAGGATATTGTGCTGAGTAAGAAGAGTTACGCTTTTTGCTGGGGGATGCATTTTAGGATACTTTAAGAGCTTGTACAGTCTGTTAAACCATGGAAATGGATTTATGGAAATTAGGTCAGCTACCAGATTTGAAAAGAAAACTTCTTACATATTTGATATTCCTTAATGGTATAGAAAGGAAATTCTTTCTACAGTGTAAAGTGAGGCAGTGACTTGTGGTTAGAAAGGAAGTTTTTTTGTTGGTGGTAATTTTGTTTTTCCCCTTGAAAACATTATTACATGATCGTAGAATATCTGTTATCTTCACTTGCAGACTTGAATCATTGACTGTTGCAGGGGATCACAAAAGATATCTTTGGTCCAAAGAAAATATCCCTGAAAGATAGGATCACATATTTAAACAATTAGATCATTGGTTTATTAGAGCTTTAACATGACATGCATTTCCTACTGTGGATGTTTTTTAGCATGTATCGTGAGATGTGTGGGATTACTGTGTGTGTGGGATGTCCTTCCAGCAATGCAAATGCAACTGCAGGTCTGGGTGAAGATCCTGCATTTGTACCTCTGCTGGCCTGCTGTGGGAGCAATGATAAAACTTTCATTGGCTGACTGGGTTGCAGAACTCCACCCTGGTATTTCAACTTTGAGAAAATAAACTTACCAGATAGATTATATTATCAAAGTAAAGGACTTTGGCGTGTGCACACATGCTGTTTTAGTGCAGTTTGTCCCAAGAGCACAGACGCAAAGCAGGTCTTGTGTTCCTCAGGATGTTTTATGGAGTATTTTATTCTGTGTTTGTATCAAAGGAAGAGGCTTTACTATGCTGCTCAAAGGATGAAGCTGGAGACCCAAAGCGTACTTCAGGATGAGGATACCATATCTGGTTTTAGGGAAAGTGAAAATCTTAAACTCTGCTCTCAGTTTGAATGTGAGATTTTTAGCTTTAGAAGTCTTTTCCACTTGGTTCAACTTGAGTCCCCTACAGGAGTGCTGAAAAGTTGCCTTTATTGGATTTTAGGGGACTTGAGAAATGAGCGTTAAGAGGAGCACATATAAAAAATCATTTTTGCTTGCCTACATATTGCCATCACATTTTGGTGCCTCTGAAGTATTAATAAGTTTTGAACTGTTGATATTTCTAATCCAAATTTACTGAAGGAAAGATGTTGCTGAAAAGCTGAATGAAATAATACTTCTTAATACATTTTATTACCTAAAACCAGTATGGACTGATGGTGTTTATTTAACTCGGTTATGTTCTTTCTGTGTAACAACAACACAACCCCCATGTTCAGTGGGAACTTCACTGTTCAACTTTGTCAGCAGTGTGAGCAAAACAGGGAGGTGTTGATGTTCTTGGGCTCAATTTTGCCTTGCTTTATACAAGTATGTGTGAACCCCTGTTCCCCTCCTTTGCTCTTCTGCTTTTAACAGCTATTTTAACAGAATTACTTGCTCAAATGACATATGCATGTGCACTTTAGAATAGCAGTACAGTTCTCTTCCATGGAACAGAAATAAAACAGGGTTTTTTGTAGTCCTGAAGACATCTTCATTGCAAAATGCTGTGAATAACAGTTTGATGTAATTATTTTTAGTTTGGATCAGAGGAGTCAAAAGTTGGGTGATTCAAATGCTGAAGTCCCTGTTAATAGGACAGGGAGGTTTACAAATATGCTAAGCAAGTCCTGGGTGAGCCCCTGAAAAACAAATCCTCAAAACCAACAGTTTTTTGTTGGTTTTGACAGACAAAAACAACAGAAAATTGACTATATCTTGATATCATTTCAAATCATCTGAAGTGATGAGTTTCTTTAAAATCATAGCTTATTCCGTGTGTGGAAACTGTAAAGTGATGGAAATACAATGGGCAGTTGTGAAGAACTATACAAGTTTACATGAAATGAGTGTGATCTTACTTTGGGCAGCAGAGCAATTCATTCACGTTGCAGTAACAGATCACCTCGCAGCCCTTCCCTTCCCAGAAGTGATCTCGCAGACCATCGTCGACCTGTCGGAGGTTCTCCTTGCTTTCGGGGACGGTGTGACAGTCGTGGTCCTTGAGGGCCCTCTTGTAACAAGAAGGGCGCTGGGAAGGCACCGCGGGGGTCCCCAGGAGGGTGCTCAGCAGCAGCACCAGCACCGAGACCAGCTTCATTTTTGCCAAGCTTCCCACAGCAGGGTGCTAAAGAGAAATGAGGTACGTGACACAGGTATTGCTGCTGAACAGAACTCTTTCCCTGATTTGCTTTCTGCCTTGCATTTTTCTTTCCTGTAAAGTTTCGGTCATTTGGGTCTGTGTGCTGGAGAGTGTTTTCTCCTAGGAGGTAAGTAATATTGCAGCAGAATTGATATTCATTACTTTCTGTACAACCTTGGGAATCCTTTCTTTGGGAATTGAGGCTTCTGATGCTGGCAATTTTGTTGTTTCTTTGGCCTCTCACCTTGAAGAAATTGCTTTGAGCTGGCTGTGTTTTCTTGGTGGTGTAAGTGATTGTATCGATTGCTACCAAATCAGAGAGAAATGTCTGGGTGTGTGTCCTTGCCTTCCTGGCCACTTTGCCTGTCAAAAAAAGAGTCACATAAAATAAATAGTATCCTTCCCCATCAAAGGTGTGGAAAAACTGCTTGCTGATTGAATCCTGTGTCATGGACTGTGTGAGAAACTGAGGCATTAAGCAGCCGTGGAAGCCAAAGCTGTCTGCAGTGCTGCCAAGTGCTGCTGTCCTGGCTCTGATATGAGACAGCTTTATGGAGAATCTTGTTTATTGGGTTTCTACAGTACTGCAGACTGCTTAGTTGAGTCTTGCTACTGGACATCATTATGGTTTAACTGTTTTTTTAAAAGGTGGGGTAAATTAACCCTTGCAAAACTCTCCTGCTGGCTGCTAGGCTTTCCATCGTTTCGTTTAACGTGAGCGCTGCTGTTCTCTGCTGCTTTGCACAGTCTGATCATGCCACAAAGCTTTGGATCCTTGAACTTGCATTCACTTTTAAACTAGGCTTTTGAACAACGTTTGAACTGAGCTTTTATTGGTATTAGGAAAGAGAGTGAGTGTTTTACCTTTCCTCATGCTCAAACAAAATGAATCTCTTAACTGAATTTAAATAGGAATTCTGCTCTGGAAATGAACCTAAAGAATGACCAGCTCTGCCCAGCACTCTCCCTGTGTTCTCTTTATTTTTCTTGTGTAAGACTTAAGGAATACTTTGCTGTCCTTCACCTTGTTGGCACTTTGGAATTGATGCACTGACACAACGTTATGGGCCAGCCCTGGCCTTCCTTGTGGGGCTGAAGGTTAGAATGGGCTAACCCAAAAATAACAAGGTGTAAGGCAATGTCTTATCAAAGATTATCAAAGGTGAAGTTAAGATGGTAGAGCAATTATCTAGATAAGGAAAAAAATTAGGTATGCCAGCTGTAGATGTGACTATAATATGGGTTACTTTGTAAAAATCTTGAGATCACCCTTGAAAAACGAACAGTAAACTTTTAAATATATAAATCTACAGTATTTTTTAGTCACTTTTCCAAGGCAGTTTTCTTGTCACTGTAGCTATCTTATCTTCCATTTCTTCAGCCAATTAATAAAATGCCATGTAAGAAAATCTGGAAATCTAGATTCATATTAGGGATAAAATAAAACACCTCAAACTTTTTATTTATTTTTATATTTGAACTTGGGGTTTTTTGAACATCAGTAGCCAAATAAAATCTTTAAAAATGGCCAATATATTAAAGAACATGGGTGAAGTGAGAATAAGCACTTCTGTATTTTTTTGGCTTCTGTTGCAGAAGCAAAATTCATTGAATAATTCCTTTTAGTTTCCATGAACTTGTATGGGAACTTTTGAGTAGAAGATTCCTATAAACTACTAGTAATGGAGCCTTGGGGATCTATTTTTAATTACCTCAGAGTGCAGTATTGAATAACATATTTTCTTTATTAGTTTTAGACCTCAAGACTACTACTCAAATAAAGTAAACATTGTTCTAACCTTGCCTGGTGCTTTTTAGACTTGAGTGAAGAATCTGTATTATTATATTTATGGTTTTATTTTGTAGGAGTATAAACACTTTAGTTATGAGGATTCTGCTCAGAGAAGTCTAATGCTTAAAGACAAAAAATTTGTTTATACTATACCTAGATAAATGGCAGAGTCAGGGAATACAATTTAATCTTCTGTTCAAATAGTTGAGCCTAATTACTTAAGTATTTAATGGAAGAAATTTTCCATGAAAGAGAAAATTAGGAAGCAGGGGGTTTATGCCTTTGTTTCCTGTGACTGGATTATTCTGCGTTCTACTGAGGATGAGGTATTCATGACACCTTGCTCTTGTGAACTTTTTTAAAATTTCTAATAATTCAGATGGTCTTTCCCTACCTGGAGTTCAACTGAAATGCTCATTTGAATCTGTTGCCAGCTGCCTATCTCCTCAAAATTTGTATGAATTCACTTCCTTAAAAATAGGCACATTCATCCTGAAAACAGGCACATTCTCTATACAGTGTCAAATTGCTAGATTCAAAAATCACAACCTACAGTTTTTAAGGTGGTTCTGTAACTCACTACTTGCCTTGAAACATAATGGGATATTGCTGTAGTGTTTCATCAGGAGGGTCTCTATACGTGGATGCCAAAATCAATATTAGCAAAGTCAACAAGCTGGAGAGCTATGGATAGACAGCTCCTCTGACCAGTTATGCACCTTACCAATGATAAACATTGTTATTATTCAGAAAAAACATTATAATTTTGTTTCTGCTTAAATATATCCCCTGGGGTGTTTTTTTTTTGCATTTCATAACCAAATAGAAACTTTTTATCAGAAGACCTTTCTTCAAACGGGTATTTCTTTCCTGGGGGAGAACAGTCCCTGTTTGCAGATGAAAGATTGCCAAGGAGCTGAAGTGTTTAATCAGCTTCCTGCACAGGATTGATGCAGGTAAACTCAGCAGACCTTTCAGATGCAGCATCTCTGTCTGACAAACTGCTGCAAGTTCTTCTCCTGAGTGCTGTTGAACAGATGTTGGAGTATCACTGATTGACACTAGCTAGGTAAAGAGCAGAGCTAGTATGTGCATGTTTATTTCAAAATGAGTGTCAAAGGCATAGTCTGCTTTTGCGTAGCACAGAAGATAGGCTTTTCTCATAAAGCAAGTCAGGAAAATAGGAAGAACAAATCCAATCACTAATGTGGCTTGAAGACTCATTCATTGCCAGCAAGCATCCTCTTACAGTTCCTTATTTTATAAAGCCTTCTGAAAAGATAGCAATGCCAGGCATGCTAAACCTGACCAGCTTGCTCTATCAAGATTTTATCATTTCAAATTCTAGCAGGGGTAAAGCCATCTAAAAATACAAAAAAATGAGCTCCTTGCATTTGTGTAAGTTATTTTCAGTTAATTATTTTAATTATTTTGATGTGGTGTAAGTAAGGTTTAAGATCAAATGCACCTGGGAATGCAAGTGCTTTGAAATAGTTTGGAGCTTTTCCTAAATGAAAATGGTTAGTTTGGGAATATACATGATGCCTCAGAAATTAGTGCTGTCTCTGCTTGTTCAGCTGAGAGTGTTTGAATTATCTTGCCAGGCAATTTCGCACCATCTAGTTTTTGGATCCGCTAGATGCAAAGGTGATTTTGAGGAGAAAACCCCAAGTCTCAGCTTCCTTGTCCAAGAACAACAGGGTAATAGTTCATGAGAAGATGTCCTTTAAAGGTCACACAGAATCAGTAGGAGCTCAGATGTTAGAAATAGAGAAAATTGAGAAATGGCACAAAATGTGTATTTTGTCGCTTCTAGAGATCCTGCATGGTTGGGAAAATAGAAATACTTGTAGGCTGGTCTATCAACCATTAAAAATATCAATCCTTCATTAAATATACCCTTCTTTCCCCCTTAAGCAGGCTGTATTTCTACTTGCCTAACGTTGAAAACAAGAAATACATTATTTGGTACACCTTTGGTGTATGTTCTTTTCCAGTCTGTCCAGTGGCACGTGCCAGGTTAACAAGTTGCACCTAAAAAGCAAGTATATATTAAAACTTTCACTTATTCAAAATGAAATGTCTTTTAGTGTTTATTTATTTGTCAAGTTTGCCTTTCACAAACACCTGTAAGATGCTGAATATTTAGTATTTAGGTGTGTTAGTGCTTGCTAGTTAGGTTTATTAGTGCATTACTAAAAAATCATTACACAAGAACTGCATATCTGATAATATTGTAAATAATAAGTGAAGAATTTTTCCCATTATAAAAACATTCTTACATGTATTTTGCTAGAACTGCTGGTGCACTGTAAGGACAGCAGCTATTCCACTGAGGAGGAATTCAGTGAATTACTGCTTTGTCATCAATACCATGATTCTTTCCACAAACTGAGTTCCCATTAAACCCCATTTAGTTTGCTTTAAGACAGCAATTCATTGTGAAGACACCTCTCTCCATATTATATTGAGCACTGGAAGGCAATATAGTATATTTAGTGACTTCAGATGTTAATATGTAGTATCCAACTTTGAAGAAAAGCAAGCTAGTAAAAGAATTATTTTGATCTGGATCCCAGCCATGCAACTGTCTTGAATGGTACCTCTTGCCTGCAATATAACAGCTTCTCCCAAATCTTCTTCTGCGTGTTCCCATGTGTATTTCTAATTCTGTACTCTGTAACTAGAAGGAACAAGTAGACAAGGATAATTTCAGGAGCAAAACGTACCTTTATCTTCTGGTTCACTCCCTTCCACTTTCTTGGCAGCTGTATCTTTTTAGATGTACCCAGAGAGAGCTAGAGCTAGCGGGATGAGGGGAGGGAGGGAGCGCTGATGGGAGATGCTGCACAAACAGCCCTTTGTTTGTCCTGACTTCTGCCTGTGCGTGAGAGCACTGTTCTCCAGCAGCGGGTCAGAGGATGGGCTTCAGGAGCCTCCTCTTTCCATCACTGCCAGCCTAGTCTTGGGGCAAAAATTTAACTTATCTCTTCCAGCAGGAGACACCCAGTTCATCCAGGATCTGATGCAAAGGTGTCTCCTCAAAAAGCAACGTGTAACATCCAGAACAAGAGAAGAGGAAAGATCCTGTGGAATAACTGTGTCTTGCTTGTGGAGTGTGAGCAGACTTGGGGAAATGGGAAGGAGCAGTTTTCTGGGGTTGCACAGCCAGAAAAACATGATTTTTAGACGGGTGCCTTGTTTTGCATTTGCTGGACAAGAGCAGGACTACTCAACCATCTAATGCAGTACTTTAATTTTTGACTTTGGGATCCTTTCAAGTTTTCTGAAACTGACATAATAAAAAAAGAATCTTAATTATTTTAACCAGTTTTCTAGTACAGCATGCTCAATGATGCCATGCATCAAGTTCTTTACTGAACGGTGTTTAATCAAGAGGTAAAGCATTACATTGAACAGTATTTCAGAGGAAGTTATTTTAGATTAATTCCAGATTAATCAAACTATCTGGTACCATAAAAACACAAAGCAAGGATCTTAAATGGAATTGAAATATTATGTACTACTTATAAAATAGTCTTGAGGGTGAATATGTGTCCTCATATTTCTGTTACAATTTGACTCTTGTTCTACTGTAGCCATCCTGGGCCTATTTTGCAATAGGAATACAGAAGGATGATTGTTGAGCTGTAATTCTTATTATATTTTTCTTGTGTGCATTGTTCTGATTCTGATGCTGTGTTGTGTTTCGTTTTCTCTGTCTGTTGGGCTGCTTCCAGTACAGAGGTTTGTTAGGAGTACAAAAAGGTGCCCCTGCTCAGCTAGTTCAGTTTACAATTTGGTATCTTGGTGCTTGTTCAGTTTGATTTATTTTACGCCAGAAGCGAGCTCAGGCCTCTGTAAGAAGTGCATATCTCGTGTTCTGCTGCCTCAGCAAAGAGAGGGGGTAAATGGCACAGTTATTTAGAAGCAAACCTCTTGAAAATGAGCATACCTACTCATGGTGGTCCCATTCAGCAGGGTGCTCCCCCCTCTCTGCTGGAGATGGGCAGCTGGGATGGAGAGAACAGGATGCATGGCTGTACCTCTGCCTCTAACGCTGGTTAGAAACGTGAGGAAGGACATTTTTTGCCGCTGTGGTTACACGCACATAGCAGCTTAAAAGGGGAGGGAGGAGATAGCTGCAGGCAGCAGCTGTCAGAACAGGACAGCCTTGCCTTTTCAGGGTGGCAAAATGCCTGCTGCTCCCTCTGCCTTGCTACAGGAATTCTTTTCTGGTGCAGAGCACGGCCACAGCGTTCTGTGCCTTAAATGAGATTATCGTAATGCCTCTGGGAGTACGCAGTGTTCCAGGGCAGCGTTCTCCCTGTGAGGAGGGAGGAGGCTGTGAGTCTGGTGTAGATGTACAGCAGCAGGAGACTGGCTATGTATAAGCAGGGATAAAACTTGGAGAAGGGAGCGAAAGCATAGTGTGCTGAAGCTCTGGATTTTAATGCCTTTTTAGTTACTTGCAAATAAATTTTGGTCTGAATAATTTGAAGGTTTTATCAGTGTATTTTATAATACACTTTTATCAAAGTGTATTAAGAGTATTCCCTTCCTTTCTGTTTAAGTTTTCTTGTGTTTTCCAGGGAACAGATGTGTTTTCAAACACATTTTCAGAGCCCTGTCTGGACAGAAGTCCGATAAGCTGATAGATTTGCATATAAAGTGAGGTATGTGAGTGATAGTTTTCTTCAGGAGATGTCTTGCTGCATTTTGAGAAAAGACAGTTCTAACAAACTTGATGTTTGGCTAGTGATGTTTTTTTGCTCTCCTCTGTAGTTCCATGTACGATATTTTCTGTCACTGGAAACTTTCAGGAACAAGACGAAGTTTTCTCCCTTGTGATGCTGCTACAGAGTAGAGACTGAGAAGCAAAGTGGGATTTGGAGGAAGCAAAAGTTTTGAGGAATTTCATCAGCAAAATGCAATCCAAAAGGAAGTCACTAAGACTGCTGTAAAACAACCCTTTAAGGAGTTAAAAGTGAGGTATGGGAAATGCATTGAAGGGCTGGAAAACCTGAATTGAGAGAAAGCAAAATGCATAGCAGTACTTCCAGATCTTACCTTCTTTTCTCTTTCTCCACTTCGCCCCAGACCCGCTGCCCTGAATATCCGTTTCTGTTCTGACTCTGTCTTGCTCCTTGTCTCCAGCTCCAGTGTCCCTTTCTTCATTTTTGGTTTCCTTGGGCCTTTCTGCTCCTGCACCACATCCCCAGTGGGCCCAGCAGCCGGTGTCTGGTACAGGCTGGCGGGGTGCCAGCTGTGACAGAGGGCTAGTGAAAATTGCAGGAGCCTTTTTGTTCCCTAGCATGGCATCTGGGATCTACAGGAGAACCATAAGGAAATCTTGCTTTTTCACCCTCCTTCATCTGTGTAGAGAGACTAATCCTGAACTGCGTTTGACTCATTTTATTTAGAGACACTCTTTTAGATGTGCACGTATCCCTGTTTTTGTCTGAAGAGGTATGGCATTATTAGGGGTAAGATGCAAAGTAGAGCTCCTTTGGGGTTTTTTATTTCTCTTCCCAGGCTGAAGTCAGCAAGAAGTGATGGCCCATGAGGAGGCAGTGGCAGATGGAGGCAGGAGGGGGTGTGACAAGGTAGCAGCAGCAATCTGTAAGAGAGAAGTAGTTTTCAAAGGAGAATGGCCCCTGGTAGGGTGAGATGGAAAGAAAAGGCAGCATTAAAATTCAGCTGCAAAAGCATGGCTGCCTCTGACATATAGCATTATTCTAGACTAAATTTTTGTAACATGCCCTGGGAAAATGATCTTTTTTTTTTTTTTTTGCTTTTTTTTTAAGTACCCAGTGCACTCTAAAATGTGCTTTGCATTTTTAACGTGAGCCACACAGGTTTAGCTTTTTGCTGTCAAGGAAAACCACTTTGCATCTTATTTGTATCCTTGATACCAACGCTAAGCTCTTTTCAGGCTGACAGTGAGAAATGGCGATGCATCTCCATTCACAGTAAATCTCCTTAAAAGATACCACTTTACCTTTGAGTTAACTGGCTCATTCATACATAGAGCTCATATGAGGAGATCTATAAGGGGCCTCAGAACCTGATTTTGGCAGTCTGAAACTGTACTTGAAGATTATAAAGGAATGTAAGTATTGTAGGGATGCATAAAGATCTTGGAGACATAATGCCAGTAGTAATGACAGTGCCAGCAGAGCTAAGATATTAACTGTCATCATTTGTTACAGGACCAGTGGGCAGGGGACCTTGGATTCAATCAACAGCACAATGGGCTTTTGAGCAAAGATAAAAGTCTTATGTGTTCATTTTGCAAATATACGTAAGTGTAAAGCAAATATATCTCATGTTATACCCCTCATGTCACATTTTTCATCACTCAAATTTTATTATATCAGTCAGAAAAAGTATTTGGAAACAATTTTTGTGCTCTTATTTTGTGTATTTTTAATTTTTTTCATTTGTTCTCTTGATTTCTTTTCTTTTTTAAAGAAAATGTGCTATTAAATACTCTACAATTGCCTTTGCAATTCTTGCATCTGATAATTTGCTTTATACCTTGTACTTTCATTAGCCTGGGGGATTCATCCGAGTTTTCTGGAATACTGTTCATTGTTTGTTCTGTACAGTAGTTCTTGTTCATCCAGCATTTCTTCTATTTTTTGCCTTTGCTTTTGGGCACTGCTTTATTCCAGCTGCTGTTTTCTGCAGAACCCCTTTGTTTCCCCTCTCTCTCTGATTTTTGGCTTACTGGTTTTACTGTCAGTTTTCACAACTATTTCTGCAGGTTGCAGTCTGTGCTTGGTTAAGATAGACAACGCAAAGTACTGGGCTGATCAAATGCATCTTTTAGTGTATTTCCTCAGATCAGTGGCCTGTTGGCATGCTCAGGCTGTTGCTGGTTTTTTCTCAGAAGGCAGAGAGGATGCGGTGTACTCAGAACCTGCTGATGTTACGAACTATCAGTTCCAGACAGGCCAAATGAGTCAATGTTTTAAGCGTGTATATATAAAATTTGGTGTCTCAAGCTGGCAAATGAGTCTGAATGTATTATTGAAATATTATTTTAAATTGGGAAACTATGCCCAGCCATTGCAGATACTGCTTGCCTGATACTTGGAAATCCATGCCTGCCCTGATTCTCTAATGATTCAGGATGTTATTGGGTTTTGTTTGGGCCTGGGTTTTTACTGTTTAGCTAGGAATTAGCTATTGACACTTAATACCTGGCAGCTGGCCTTTAGGATGTGGAGTATCCTCTGAAGTTGCCTAGTGCCAGGAGTCTGAGAGAAAACCAAGAAATACCTCTGCCTCTATCACCTGTGCTAGTTAAAGAAAATTTAAGAAGTTAAAGTTTAACTTCTAGTTAAAGAAAATAAAAACAAAACCTGCAAACTTAAGATTTAACTTAGTTTTCTTTAATCACCACCACCAAAGACATTGTGTTTGCTGCACTGACTTTTGAAGTCCTCAACCACACTGCTGCCTTTTGCCTGTCTCTGGGTAGCTGTGACCCTACCCAAGGCTGCTTGCACGGCACTCAGCTCTGGGCTGTTGCAGTGATACCATGAAGGCTTGTCCAGCCTTCAGACTTTCACCCCAGCTGTACAGCCAGCAGAGCCCTGAAAGATTTCCAAGGCAAAAGCATCTTTACCCAGGTTGGCCAGCTAGGGAGGACAGCTTTAAAAAGGAACAAGATGGGAAGAAGATGGCAGCCCACAACTGAGTGAAGAAGCCATCGTAACCTCAGGAAACTTGCAAAAGAATAAGGAGCAGAGAGAGAGGATACTGTGCAGCTAATGGTTAGGCTGCCACTTAAAGGGCCTGGAGAAACAGGCTGTCAGGAACACCATGGAGTTCAACAAAAACAAACACGAAGCCCTGGATGTGAGGAAGAATGACCCCATGCACTGGGAGGCTTAGAGCACGGCTTTGGAGAGTAGCATCTGAGGGTCCTGGATGGCACCAAGCTGGATGGGCCAGCGGTGGACCCTTGCAGAAAAAAAGGCCAACAGTATCCTGGCCTGCATGAGGAGGAGTGTTGTCAGTAAGTTGGGGTGGTAATTCTGCTCCTCTTCACTGGTCAGACACACATGAGAATACTGGGTCCAGATTTGAGTAACCCAGTGTGAAAGGAATGTGGATGAACTGGAGTGAAACCAGTGAAGGGCCACAAAGGTGATTAAGGGACTGGAGCATCTGTTGTACAAAGAGTCTGGAAGAGCTGGGACTCTTCAGCCTGGAGAAAGGAAGCCAAGGAGAGATCTTGTGTGTATCTCTCTCCCTAAAAATACTTGATGTGGGTTGGGCAAAGAAGGGGCCAGACTTTTCTTTGTGGTGCCCAGCGACAAGGACAAAAGACATCATCTTGAACACAGGAGATTCCACCTCAAAATCTAAAGAACTTTTTTATCTGTGAGGAAGGTAAAAGAGTGACCACTGAGACTGTGGAGATCTCCTTAGAGGTATAAAACCCCAGCTGAATACATGCTAGACCAAATTGCTGTAGCTGACCCTGCTTGCAGGAGAGTTGGACTGCTTGGTCTCCAGAAGTCTCTTTCAACCTCATCTACTCTGTGATTTCAGCCCCTCACTCCAATGAAAACCAGCTAGCAGAGCAGCATAGGCTCTGAACCACAATCACCCGTAC
Source organism: Tichodroma muraria (assembly GCA_013390105.1). NCBI lineage: Eukaryota > Metazoa > Chordata > Aves > Passeriformes > Sittidae > Tichodroma > Tichodroma muraria. The sequence goes on along the minus strand of WAAG01057937.1, from coordinate 21,861 downwards.
TGAGTGCACCATCTTGAGTGAGCTTCTGAGCTTGAGTGTAATTGTGGTTTTACAAAACAAATCTTTTGTTTGCACACTCCTTGTCTGTCCCTATTGCTTTTTGTCAGGTCACAGCCCAGATGCCCTGGAAGAACAACTTCCCTGTGTTGTGGCAAGTGACTGAGCACCATTTATTTATGAACATTAATTATGAATAGAAGATTTAGTTTCCTTGGGAGCCTCTGATGAGGCATTTTTGCCAAAAGCTTTCTGAAAACTGCAGATGCTGTGATAGAAGTTGAATGACTCTTAGCATTTCATCTCACAATGACATTCTTCCACCTGCTTTACCTGCCGGGAATAGTTTTGAGGTATAAAAGCTGAAAGGTCTTTTGCCTTTGAATATGAGCAAAACCTCTTCATTTGTTGGTAGGTAATAATGAGGCCATTTTAGATGTTTATTGACAGGAAAAGGATTTGTTTGTCTAATAACTAACATAGAGTAATAGTTACGGTCCTTAAGTATTTGCCTTATTTTTGTGAAGTTGTCCCTCTGGCCTCTTTCATCCAAGGAATTATTACCCTTAACTTCAATTACATGGTCTCTTGGTAACTTCAAATTGATTTTGAAGATTTACAAAAACAAAGGTTTTGTACCTGTAAAGGCTGTAGCTCCTGAGCAGGACTGCAGCTATTTTCTTTTCAGGTCTGTATGGATCCTACAGTAACTGATAGAAAATGCTACCAGATTTGGGGATAATACAAAATAGCCAGCAAATCCACTGGTGTTAATAGAGCTATTGGTATCTGTGGTATTTCATATCTCATGAGATTAAGACTGTAGAAACTTGTTAATTACACCTATGTATGTACCCTAAATGAAGCCCCACACAAGGAATTTGGAGGTTTCCCCCAAACATTACTGCTGCTGGCAGACACTGAATTCTGTAGCCCTTTGAAATACATTTTTTAAAGATAGATCTTTGACTCTCAGGCAGACACGGCTCTATCAGAGGATGGAAATGAAGAGAAGAACATCTCCACAGTGTGCAGCATTCTTCATGAGAAGTGAGACAGCGTGCTTTGCTGCAAGAAGGGCTGGGTTAAGTATGCTATGGGCCCTAGGCAAATACTGTCTCTGTTTCTTTAATGTAATGAATGAATGAAGTGGAATTTTACTGAAATCACTTCTAAATTCAGAGTTTTATTCTGCACTCAAAACAAGACAAAACTTCAGTGTTGTATGTGTACAGGCTACGGGTTGCATTCATAACTGACATTGAGAAAGAGTGCTCCCTAGACTTTTGGGTAACAAAACAGTAAATCACAGCTGAAACCATTTTTGAATGGTATTAGACTTGACACTCAACAGGGACAAATAACATGGTCTTATTTGTAACATATGTCAGTGCAGCTGATTTTTAGTCTGCTTTAACTACTAAAGGAGACCACTCACTGTTGTGGTTTACTATCATCATAATCCAGAAAAAATCCACAAAGAATGTTATTTGTGGAAAATTAATTTCATCTAATCAATCTTTATTTCTGAGCAGAAGCTGAACAGGGTGATAATTATTCTCTTGCTGGGGTATACAGCTTGCAATGAATACTTTTTACATTGTTCCCCTTGGTCACTATGGTTAAGTGTATTACTCCTCTGATATTATTTTATTTTTCAATATTTATATATGATAATTCAACAGGAAAACAAGTCATAAAATGATGTCTTTATATGCTTTTTTGGGTGATCCTCAAGCCAATAAGGAGTATATTTTGGTTTCCATGAGCAACAGTCTTGGTAGCTCCTTCAAAGGTTCTTAGGTGACTGCTTCATTGCTGCACATTTCTTGTTATGACTGTAAACAGTTTGCAGAGCTTTTAACTTTGCACTTAAATTTGGGCATCATCTCACAGTATATCTCTGTTTTCCAAGGTTTGGAAATAATATGCATCTTTATAACTTTTATGCAGTATATAATATGTGTGTATATACAGGTCTTCAGCTGCTTCTTATGCAGTCTTTCTTGGTCACTGGAATGACTGAGAATTTAATCCAAAGCACTGTCAAAAATACTTTCCAGACCCTCCCAGCTTCAACAGAGACTTAAACGCATCATATTCAGAATATCTAAAACTGAATTATTACTTTATAATCTTTGCACAGCCTCTTGATTGTATTAGCAAGACCTGACCAAGTGGAGTGTTAGGTAAACATTATTCAACTCTTCAGTACAGAACTAGTAGAGTTCAGCATATTTGGACAGTAAGTTGTCCAAGTAAAAGGACAACTTTGCATAAAGCAAAAGCAATTTACTGCTGTATTCTTAAGCTTAATGAGTGCCAGCCTTGGCACTCATTAAGCTTAAGATATGCCCAACACATGGAAAATAAAAAAATAATTTGACGTGTATTTATGTAAATTTTATATAAAATTAGTATTTTATATATATTGCCCTACTCCTGTTCACCACCAAATTAATCAGGACTTATTACAGAGGATTACAGAACGGGTGAGGGTGAAAGGAACTACACTGGCTGATCTGGTCCAACTTTCCTGCCCAAGCAGGGTTGTCCAAGAGCACATTGCCTTTCTCTGTAAAATATTTCATCATCATATTTGCAAGATGCCTCTATGGGAGTAAACCATAGAAACAGTTTCATCTGGTTTTTGTGTATGTATCTCAATATAAAAATTTAATTGCCTGTATGACGTATATTTGCAGCAGATTTCCCACTAGATGGTTAACATTTTGTGGCTCTTTTTGGTTTATGGTTTCTATTTAAATAGTTCAAAAAAAGTTGCAGAGAAACCTTTCTGTCCATAGGGTGACAAACCAAGTGTGAGCATTCTTCACATTTCTTGAGACATGCTCGTTGGGGAGAGAGCTGGTTAACCAGTTCAAAAGGTTACCCAGTCCTTGTTTCCTACATATTTTTATTGGTTTTGTTGTGCTGTAATGGGACTGTCTCCCTGGGATTCACAACTCAAGTGAAAATGATTATTTGAGTTGTACTTCCTTTTAATCCCACTTGTCAATGCTGTTCCTCACTGTTGAACTTGTATAATTCTGAGTCAGTGTTACCAGATTGCTTTTGTCAGTACCAGCACATTAGCATGCACAATTCAGGGACCCTTTTTGTACAAAAACAAAATATAAGCTGTCACTAAAAGAGTTTGTACAGTTTGGCAAACATGTCCCTGAAAATAACTGGCATGCAAAGCAGCAAATTGACTTCTAGGTGGTGAATATGCAACATTTATAAAGTCATCCTGAGAAATTCATGATTGAAAGCTCTTTGCATTAATTTTCTTGGGTTAACTTTCTCACCAACTTAATAAACATAGGAAGGCTTACTTAAATCCTAGTCCTCATTCTGCCAGTTCTAGAGAGCTTTTAGTTATCTGGTAAGAAAGTAATTTGTTGTTAATTGTATTCTATAAAGTTGATTTGATGAAAAGTGTGAAGACTAGTGTTTTGAATACTCCTGCAGTATTTACTGCAGTGCTCCTTTCTTTGCTTAAATTCTACATGGTAGATCTAACCTAATTAATGACTTCATAAGTTCTCCTGTTGGATAAGGATTCATTTCTGCTCTCATATTTCTTGTTGAGCCTAATTTAATGTGGGAATCAAACCTAAACAGAGCTGATTTGCTAATTTTTCTTACCTTTATTTGCTATTCCAGTTCTATCACTGTCCTATCACATGTAAAGCTCAGACACCACCATCCAGACCCCCAAGGCATTTAAAATTTAAAAATATGAATGTTGTTAACAGCACACAGCACACCAAAGGTGGATTCTGAGGAGGAATAAATCAGCCTTGGAGTGACCACAACTTATCCCTAGCTGGTCACGCTTAATCACTAGGGATGTAATGATTTTTCTAAAAAGTCACTTTGGTAGGCATCACATATTCCTTTGGGCTTTTATTTTTGCAGTTTATGCTTTGAAGAGGTTACGTGTCATTTATAGGTTGTTTTGGCACTGGCTGCTCAGTGGCTGGGATTTGTCATGAATTTAAACCCCAAGGCTTGGTTCTCCCTGGGGTGCCTAACGGGTAAGGGGGACAAAGCTTCTCCACACCAGCTCCCTGGAACTGTCTGCCCTTGGTCTGTTATTGTTAACAGTATGTATGATGTGTGTGGGAGGGGAGGTCAGAACGCTGAGGAACTTCCTTCCTTGATGGTTTTTGCGAAGAAATGAGATTTCTAACAAAAAGGGATTGTGAATAAAGATTAGTCCATGAAGTGTAAAGTGTAATGTAGTTGCCTGATGATCGAGAAGCTGTTCCTGCACAAGATTAAAAGGTAAAGAAAGACTACACAGTTCAAGAAGATGCAAAGTCTGTATCCATCATGTGCGATCTTATGGATTAAATATAGCAGGGGTTTTCAGGGCTCTTAGAGCTAGTTTAGTGCATATGTTAGTAAGCATCCATCTTTTGAAAATTGGTTTGGTTTGGTTACAAAGAAAAATGAGAAGTTAGAGCAAGATCCTGTCAAATATAAAGCAATTTTTTAATTCTAGGAGGCAAACACAGTATCATTGTCATTGAAAGTATCTAAGTTCACATAATATGCAAGAACATGGTCTTGTCATGTTCATGCAACTAGCTCTCTGAGAAAAATTCTTTATTTGATTTGCTTGAACTTTTCATTCAGGCTTTGTGGGAATATGCCCTTGATCTTTTATCAGAGGAATCTGATCCCAAATTCTCCATGTTGTGCAATTGGTGTCCAGTCTTGCCACCTTTTACTCATGTGAGCAATGTTTAGTTATTTTAATTTGTCTTTTATGGAACTATGTGTGGACGGAGGAAGAGCACAGTTTGTTGGTGAGCCAGGCAATTTCAGAGTATAGGAAAGTGGGAGATTAGGCTAGTAAGGAAAATAGATTCCTTAAACTTTTTCAGCCTGTAAAAAGTAAAAATATAATGTAAATAAATATTTGCTTTAGATATTAATGATCACTGTAGAAAAATACAACTGCCACAGGAGAAAAAGTTACCATTTAGTGAAGCTGGTGTCCAATTTCTTATACCCATCATCATCACGATGAATAGCAATCCTGACCTGCAGGTCATTAAGCCTGAAGTTTGCAGAATTGTCTCACTCCTTCCATCCTTCCTGAACGTCTGCTTAAAGGAAGGAAGTTACAGCAGGGCACTTTGTCTCTTCGGTGGTGGAGAGAGAGAACTAATGCTATTGAATTTGGGAAGGATGCCAGTTCTGCTACTTAAGAACAAAAAATTCAAGAC
>WAAG01057937.1:357-14194 GCA_013390105.1 Tichodroma muraria | reverse complement strand
AAAATCTAGAACTTTCTATATCTGAACAGATACAGAAAGCAATATCTGGTTTTCCTTACTGACATTTTTAAACAGGCTGTTTGACTTCATTCAAAATTAATTCTCCTTTAAAACTATTTTTATTAGTTAAAGCCTGACTTGAACACAACCTTCTTCACTGCTCAGACAGGTGGCTCGTGTAACTTTGTGCAGGTTCTTTGCTTGTTCTGACAGTGCTAATCACACTCCAAACTTTCCATTGCCTGCAGAACTTACGTCGAGATAAATGTGAATCTGTCCATAGGGTTAGTTTGATAGCACAGTGGCCATACAGGGTGTGTGTATAGTACGAATATCCATATTTTTAGAGATAATGTGCATTTTATTCTGCCTCCCACTGCCCAGTCCTCCCTGTTGCTCTGCCCTGAGTCAGTGAGAATATGTATCCTGTCAGAGCTGGTAACCACAGGTTGTGTTTTCATCCTGAGGGAAAGCAACTCTCGACTGGGATATCCCACGCTTCAGCTGTTGGATAGTCTCTACCAGCCCCTTGAATTCCTTTTACTGTCAGAACCTGGAAAAGTTTCAGGGTTAAGTCTTTGCTTTTGAGTTTATGAGCAGCTTCTGTCCTTAGGAATATGTGAATATTTAAACTCTGATAGCTCCCCTTTGCAGGATGCAAAGGGAATGAAATTAAATAGTTGGTCACTATTGAACAGATAGTGCTGGGATCAGATTGAACACCTGCACATGTAAAAGACAATAATTAAAATAACTGTATTAGCCTTGTGCAATCAGGTTTTCCTTGCCTTTAGTTTGGAAAATTACCTATGGCAATACTGTGGCTTCTCAACAGCTTACATGGTGGTCTTTGAGTGTGCTTTTCTTGTGCACACACACCCAGAGTCCAACCCGAATAACTTTATTCATTATATCGACTGAAAAAAAGCAGAGCTGCTATGGGTTTTTCACCTGAGAGGTTTCTAAAACTTCATAGCAGAAGATATTCAACCGCCTGGTATAGCTGAAGTTAGCCCATCTTTCAACTAGACAAATGCAGTCTGTGGCTTCCAAAAGTCCCTTTCAATAGTTTCATGGTTCTGTGAAACACCATGGTGCAATGCCTTCATATCAGGTACAGTTACAGTGTTTCTAAAATTATAATTGACTATGAAAATGTTGAGAAAAGGATCTAAAACTAGCTCACAAGGAGAGGTGGAGGGGGGGGCAGCAATATCTGCTTTCTGATGGACATAATAGGACCTGAGGGAACAGCAAGAAGCTGTGTCAGGGTAGGTTTAGGTTGGATATTAAGAAAAGGTTCTTCACCCAGAGGGTGGCTGGGCTCTGGAAGAGGCTCCCAGGGAAGTGGTCACAGCACCAAGCCTGAAAGGGTTCAAGAGATGTTTGAACAATGCTCTCAGCCACATGGTGTGACTCTTGGGGCTGTTCTGTGCAGGGCCAGGAGTTGGACTTCAATGATGCTTGGGTCCTTTCCAACTCAGCTTGTTCTATGATTCTATGAAAAAGCAAACCAGCCAGTTCATCCTCATGTGCCACTGGTCTTCTGAGCAATACCCTTCAGGGGGGAAAACACCACTCTTTTTTGTGTGCATGACCCATTTTTGTGCCCAGCACGTTAAGTTTGCATTTTGGCTTTTGCAAAGAATGAACTGTCCAGATGACCAAAGTGCAAGGTATGAATCATGTCTGCTGGTTGTCCAGCATGTCCCATGTGCACTTATACATCCCAAAAGCATGAATTCTCCTTTCCCAAAATATTGGCCTTGCTTCTGTTGGCATGTTAAGATCTGATGGAGCAGTGGTGGTGGCAAAGATGGATCAAATGGTGGTGGCAAAGAGACCCCTGCTCAGAAATCTGGTGACTTAGTAGCAGTTAGGAGGAATATGTTTTTGTTGTGAGCTGCTGAGATAGTTACTGCTGTCAGGTCCTGGAATGAGCACCTGCAAGGCAGGTAAAGCCAGGAGTGCCTGTCTGCCCCTCCATCTCTCCCCAGCACTCTTGAGAGGAAGGCATTGCTCTTGGTGAATTCACCCCAGATTCATTCTGAGGTTTGTTAGGGTAGTGTGTCTGTTTGGTTTTTGGTTTGGTTTTGGGTTTGCGCGTTTGGTTGAGGGGGTTTTGTTTGTCTCTTCGGATTTTTGTCTGTTTTTTACACCATCACACGTTTCTGTGGGACCTTTCCACCAATTTACAAAAAACCAAAAAAAAACAACAACAGCGAGAAAAACCAAACCCAATAAGCAAACCAAAGCAGGCCGCGCTGTTGAAACTTGTTATTTGGTGCCACCTGGTGTTGGAGCGTGCGGCCTGAGGCGGGCCCCGGGCCGGAGCGCGGCTGCGGGCCGGCGCCGCGCTGGGGCTCCAGCGGGGCCGCGCCGCCGGCGGCCAGCGCCTCGGGACGGGGAGCCTCAGGCAGCACGGACTGCTTTGTGAGCGCCTTCCCTGCCGGAGAGGCCGTCGGAATGCGCTGGAATTCGCCGGGACAGACGGCAGAGGGCACGAGTGAATGCCTTAATAAGCATCGCGGCTCACTTCCCACGGGAACCTGAATTTCCCTGGTAGTGTAAATGTACCCTTTCCCTTCAACCTTTTTCCCCCTCTTTTTTAAGCACGATGGTAGTTATGTTTGCCATTGATTTCCGCATGCTTTGTTTTAATTTCTGCATATTTATTTTATATACCTCCTATATAAATATAAAGCACAATACTGCTGACAAACCCAGGTCTATTCTGCTCGAGGGGATGGGAATGTACCTACTGGAAAAAAAACCTAAAAACTTAGGCGTATGGTTGAGGAAGTCTAAGCTTCACGAAGAATACCAGAAAGCTCAAGGCTGTTTTTCCCTCCTTACAGTTCCATTATAGCAAAAAGAGTCAACTGAGACATCCTTTTGATGGGACTATTGCTGGGTTTACCAGACCCGGTGGACTGCCTTTTTAAATCTGTAAGACTGATCAAAAGAGAACACTCAGCTACTCTAATCCTTTATAGGCATGTTTCACTCTTGTACTATTTAATTTCTGATAGGCAAGTTCAGGACTGAACTAATTTACTCCTGGCATGAAGCCTGGGATGTAACATGCCAAAGAGCAGTACATAATAACTACAATTGGATAGAGGAGCGTAGGTCAGCACATGTTTCACACCACTCCTTTTACTACTGGAGTCATGGGGTAGAATCTACTCTTTTTGCCAACTTTGGTGAAGGTGTAAATGCACATGCACAATGTAATGGCTTTAAATCTTGGATTCCTACTTGTATGCACCAGATGGATCTTGTATAAATGTTCCACTTTACAGCATGTTAGCATTTGCTAGTAGTTAGCTGGAGGTTATAGCTGCCAGATTTCTCTGTGGCAGTTTCCAGGCTTTAAAAAAAAAAAAAAAAGGCAAAAAGAGAAAACATAAACAGAGAAAACAATCACCCACACAAGAGGGAATATCTGAATAACAGATAAAACTAGTTTTAAGAATTGCATGTACCTGTGTTTGTTAATGAAGAGTTTTTGATTTGGCTTTTCCTGATTTGAGCTGCATGGGGTACATGGATATCAGGATTTTTGAGAAAAACTACCTTGATTTACCAGTAGTGATTGAAAAAGTCATATAAATGTTTGTGTATCGTACACAGGATTATGCCTACCTTATCTATATGTACAAGTGTATGCATTTTTCTTAAGAACAATTCTGGAACCTAGACAGATTCCAAATTAATTTAACAATAATTTAATTTGATTATATAAGTCAGAAGTATTTTTCAGCTTATGCACTACCATATATAAAATGCATTCATGCTATCTGAATTTTTTAAATGCTTTTGTCTTTGCTAGCTAGAAGTCTAATTCTTCCAGACTACATCTTACAAGACATGATAATATGTATTTTAGGAGGCCATGAATTCTTGCCTCAAGTCCAAATTTGCTATTCTGTATGCTTCAGGCATATATTAATGGTCTTGGAAAATATGCTTTAGAGTGCCTACTTTTCGTATTTCTCCATTTTTCTTTCCTTGTCATTTTCCTTTAGAATTAAATATATAATTGCTGCGGTGGGGGAAAAAAAAAAAAAAAAAGACAAAAGAAGGTTCCAAAAACACAGAAGGAAAATTCACCCATTTTTTGATGCATGTATATAAAACCTAAAATACTGACTGGGCAATTGTTAGCAACAGGGCAAAGCCAGGCCTTTCTTAACTGGTGTCTTTCTCTTGTTTTCCTTCTGCTGCCTAATTCCCACTTCCTCCCACAATTTCTTTCTGCTCCAACCAACAAGCACATTTTTGTTTTAATGAAAAGCATGTCAACACTTCAGTTTCAACGTTACTATTACAGGTGTATAGTAAGAGGTACATGGTGCTTCTCCAGTGGCTTCCAGGAGGATTTCATCACACTGACATAGGGCAGTGGAGTGCTGTTAGTCCTGCCAAGTGAGAAGGACATCTTCATCCCTCACATCCTCCTCCCGAGTGTGTCAGGAATTCAAAGCCTTGATGTAATCTGGCTGCAACCCTGAAGAGCCAGCACCTCGGGGCATGGAGAGGAGCATCCAGTCATGTTTAATGTTTCCCTGAAAGCCAGTGGCTGCAAAATTCCCCCTGCCTCGCACCAAAGACATTGGAAGTCACGCTCCTGGGCTCCCATGTCTCAAAGTACAACACACGGACCCTGTTCGTGTGCTCATTTTAACTTATGCAGGTACTTGCTTTGGGGGATGAGTCTGGCAGGACCTGTGTCTGTTCTCTGTGAAACCTGGACAGTGCCACTCTTGGCAGTCGGCTCTCAGGTGATGCCAATTTGTAACATTGTGATTTCCTTCTTCTAAAAGGTCATGTTCAAAGTCTTTTGTTGTGAGGGAAATTTTTTCCCCCTAAATTCCTCCTGTACATGAAGAAGAAAACATTCATGTTTTCTGTGATCATAGCTAAATGTCACAACTGGATCTGCTGCCTTTTTCTGCAAGATCTTGCCACTACTCCTGTACTTAACTTCAGGTAATGGTCTCATGCAGTATTTATAGATGATATTGTCACATTTTAAAAAATGTAGTTAAAAATGTCTGGAAATTTAATAGTTACACTTCCCACCGTGGAAAGCACATTTGCAGAAAAGCTAATTGTTACCAATAGCTCTAATTGCCAGCCTTGATCATTAAACTTTGCCTTGGGTCAGCCTTTAACTCTGCCTGATTATTAAGTACAGATTAAGAAGAGGCTGTTGCTAGCATTAACTTCAGACTCATGAGGCATCACTGTTCCCAAATACTGTGTGCTTTATTTGAGTGAGCTTCAGCAGCAGAGTACTTTTCCTAAAGCTTTCATTAGTGACCAGCTTTCAGAGGGACTGAGGGCTGTAATCAGATTATTGCTTCCCGCTGGATGCAGAGGACACAGGCTTCTGCTTGTCCCACGATGCCACCGGGCCCGTCCCTGCCCCCTTCAACAGCTGAGGAATTGTTGAATGGCCACGGTCTGGGGGCCATGTCCTTTTGTGCTGGGAGGGCTCAACTTCCCTCTTGCTCTGCAGCGGTGTCTCCCTACTGGAATGCTCGGTGGAACATTTTAAGCTTTGGAAGTGTTCATTTCTGAGCTCACCATGTGTTTAATTCTGCGCTGCTGGCCAGGATTGATGTATGTGGGAGAAGAGAACTTTTAAACGCCTTTGGATGTGGTTTCCTAAAAGCTTATTTACCGTTTGAATTGTAAAAAACCAAACCAAACCAAACAAACAAACAAAAAAACCAACGTGTGTATCATGCTGGGCCATGCTCAGTTTCCAGGCACATCTTACCAATTAAAAAAAAAAAAATCTTTCCTGCCTGTTGAATTTATGGCTGAGATAGCCAGATTACTAGGAACACTTATGTGTTTAATCTTTTCATGTTTTGAGAGGGAGAAGGTAAGGCAAGGAAAATGTCATAGAATTGCTTTTTATTTTGTGGAGACTGTAAATTCTGTTACGGAAAATGTAATAAAGAAGCAGCTTAAACAAAAAGAGTGGCTGTGTGAAATCGCAAAATTTCCATTGGGTGAAAACAAATCCTAACTTTATGTACGTTTCCCTGGAGAGACGTAATATGAATGCTTACAGCTGTTTTTAGTTTCTTATTCCCTGATTAGGTTTAAATTAAAGGAAGGATGTCATACTGAATTATGAAAAATTACTTATTTTGCGTATTTTGGTTTATATGTACTTTCTATCACAGTCTCACTGTGGCATTCACAAGAACCTACTGAACATGTGCACACAAATAGTATTAAAGGTGAACTGGCTGCAGTGTAGTGGTTCTGACTGAGATATGTGTCCACCTTCCACCAGGAAGGGAAAGCTACCCCACCATGCTGAGTCTTCCCCTGCAAGACAGGTTGGTTGCTGGCTGAGAAAGAGGGGCTATGTCTTACTGAAACCTCACCTGCAGCACCCTCTGCTCCAGGGGGTCCTGCTGAGGGGCCAGAGCCCAGAACACCTTTGCCAAAGAGGACAAGTTCCCCGAGACAGTCAGGGTGTCCAAGGCTGAATGATACCTGGAGGAAGCTGAGCAGGAGGGGAGAAGGAGCTGCCTAAACCATTCGTGCCGGTCCTAAATGCAGGCTCTTTATTTTATGTCTTGCTTTCAGCAAGCATTCAGGTGATCCAGCAGCCCAGAAGTTTGAAATTTACTCTCTGGGGAGATTTATGTCTCTCTTCCACAGAGAAGTGCTTTTCTTTTTGGAGAAGATGGTATTATATGACTTACCTAAGTACTCACAGCTACTGGTGCAGCTCATTTGGTCCTGGTACAGATGAAAAGATTAAAAGAACTTGTTCAAACAATTGGCACGCTCAAAGTCTTTGTATGACTGTGTACAAAGACAAAAAAAATGTGAATTGGTTTTAAAGCATTCCATGGAATACTTTCATTATAATTTTTCAAGCAAATTATCAGGTCTGTGAGTTGTAAGGCATAAAAGATTCATCAATAAAAACTACTCTGGTAAATAAATATATATATGTAAGCACATATAGTTTTAAAACAGAGTATCAAAAAAAGAAAATTATATGAATTGGACAGAAAAAGTGGCGATTTGAGTCATGGTGTTTACAGAGCTATGCTGTGTACTGCAGCACACCATTTGGGGTTGAGATCAAAGGGGAAGAAGCCTTGCAGGAGCTCTGTGCCTGGTGGGTGTCTGTAGTTTGCACAAATGAATGAACAACTTGCTAGCACAGCCTCTGTGCACAGTGCAAGATGCATTAATGTAATCTAGAGATGCGAAAAAACACTGTCTTGCTGCATCTGGAAATCATGCTCCTCTTGGATGTGCAGAGAACTGAACATCCCATCTATGTCTTTGTGCTGCTGTGATCATCTATCCTCTTTTTCCTTCTCCAGAAGAGGTTGTTCATGCCATAATATGTTTTTGAGTAGAGGACAAGAAGCCTGCTGCGACCTACAGGGTAATTGCAATGAAAAAGGTAGGATAATATTCTGAGAAGTGGGATTCTCAAAGCTGGCAAGTAAGGGAAAAGAAGGATGGAGACAAGCGTGTGAGAAGCTGTTTTGCCATGAGCCTCTGGGCATCCTGGGGAGCAGCACCTCTCAGATGTGTTTGCCTTGGCTTTCACTGGGTTTCTCCAAAAGTTCTGTCCCCCAAACCCAACATTAACCCTCTCTCCTTTAAAGATAGGATATTTGGGCCAGGTCTGCTGCTGGGGAAGGGGAGACCACCCCTGTGAATGCAAACAGTGGCATGGTCTGGTGGTGGTAGTGCTGCAGCCTGTTCCAGAGCATCCTGGTGACTGAGTTCTCCCTACATGCCTCAGAGCCTGGGGAGAAAGAGGAGACCAAGGAGGAGAATGTGAGATGAGACAGCTGCTGGCTGCCACTGAGCTTTGTGAGAGACACTGCTTTAAGAAAAAAATAATAATCATGGCACTATTATACAGCAGAGGTATGTGGCCATATTCTTATAATTAATATGTGACTTAATGAGTAATTTTCCTGCACCACCATTCTGTTTAGAACAGAAAGAAGTCAAAACTTTTTGATGTGCTTAGAAACATCTATTCTGATGACCCCTTCAGTAACCATCAGCACAGTCTCTTCTTTTCATCACCCTGAGGAAAGAACAGTCTGAAGACGACAACAATTTGCCAGTCACAGTGTGTAACACTACTAATTCTCTTCAGTCAAGTCCATCTTCAGGTTTGATTCATGTCACAAGGGACTGGAATCTACACAGCCTCTGCAGAGACCAGAAGCTGCTTCATGGTCCTTATCCTCTAGGGATTGAATATATCTTTGTGTATAAGCTGTCAGGCCTTATCAATGCCTTATGCATCAGATCTTTCCTGTCTGCTGGTCTAAAAACATTTGGATATCTGTAGTCTCCAGCAAAACCTTTGTAGAATAATATAACAGTAACAATAACAACAACAATAACAATAACAATAGCAATAAAAAAGGATTCAAATAGGCAGTTGCTTTTATTCTTAAAGAATGTGTGACCAGCAAATCACATTCTCACCCAGAAATTTCCAGATTCGTCATGCTTTATCAGTGTATGTATCCCATCTGACATCAACTCAGAATATTTCTTTGAGTTTTTCCCTCTGTGGAGGCAAAAGAGGCATCTGCTTCTCAAAAGTACATTGTAAAATTAAATACCTTTCTGTTTTGAAGTACTTTAATGCAATATGAACTGGAGCCACAGAAGTACCTCAAACTGAGTGAAAAAATCTTTTATTATACACATTTTAGAAAAAAATTCCCTGCAGAATAGACAATGGTTACTTTATCAATTTTCCTACCTTCGTTTTTAAATCAGTTATGAGAGATATAAATTTGTAACTTTAATACATTAATGCTTTTTTTTTCTTTCATTCTCTTTGCATATGTATAACTTATTGGAACTTCCATGTCTCCTTTCAGTCAGATCACTTTTTCCTAACAATCTGTGATATTTTGCTGAGCAAATAGAATGTCCTTGAACAAATGCCACTCTTTATTCAGTCAAGTCGCTGATTTATTTTGGCTTTGTAAAACTGACACCTTTTCAAGTTCCCAATATACATATTGCAACCCATATCATGTTTTTTCTGCTCACAGCAAATGCAACTGGATTAAAGTCACTAGTACCACAGCAGCTCTTAATTTTTTAGATCATTGAGTAGAACTCTGGCCTTTCTCCTGCTCAGGAAAAGAGGGCAATGGGAAAGAATGAATAAAACAGACAGGTACTTGCTCTACACACACTTGTGCAAGAAAAAAATAGTTTAAAACAATTTTCCTCTGCTTTTGAAACCTGGGTTTGCTCCTGCACATTCTTGACTGAGATAGAGATCACAAAAGATGTTGCTCCTATAGGCTGTAGGTCCCTTCAGTCCCTAGTCTCAAAAAGGGAAACCAGAAACAAATTTTCCAGTACCAACTACTCAATTACACCCTTGCTGTCAGGCGAGGTGTTCCATGAAGTGGGTTGGTGTGTTTTGGACATTACACTGAGTGATGCATTTAATCAAGAACACCTTGCAGTTGTGAGCCTTGGTTTTTTTTCTTTTTTTCCTTTTTCCCCCCTTTTTTATTCTTCTTTCTTTTTNCTTTTCTTTCTTTTATTCATCTATTATATATACTTTATTGGGTAGGTGTCTATATCCTGCAGAGATCAGCATCCTGAAGGGACGAGGCACTACTTCGAACTTCTGCTGTGTTGTGAAAATTACAGAATTTGCAGCAAGAAGCATCATAATGTTTTAAATTAATTACTACTTCTCAGTTTTCTTCCTGTTCTTCCTACTGCCTGGGTTTTAATTACTTTGCTCACATAGGCGTCTCCAAAGTCACGTCATTAAACTGTATTTGTGGCCTTTACATTTATTTCGGCTTATTTGCTTCTTTTTTATAGTACTGCCTGTGCCAGCTCTGTTAACTTCAAAGCATAAGAAGCCTGAAATTTTTGTGATTGCAATTGGTACGCAGCAGAATCTAGCCAGTCATCTGAATTGATCTGTCATTCAGGAAACTAAATACTTTAATTTTAGATTTTTTTTTTAGATACAAGAAAGAAAAGTGAGACCTTTGCGCTTGCATTGCCTCCCCCATATTCCTACTAAATATTGAGATTTCCTCAGCCAAGAGAGCTTAATAAAAACTGAGAGTACGCTTTACTACATTAATTTCATCCGGCAGAATTCCTTGTAGCAATATGAAAACAAGTTGTTGAATGTGTGACAGGGTAATTCACTGAGCACTAAAGGAAATTGCTAAAAACAAAAAGAAATTTGTTATACTCTAAGCTCTCAATGACATATGATAGCTGCACTATTCTGTTGGGAAAAATGGTCAGCAACCTTGCACTGACATATGTTAGGTATCTCTATTGCCTGAAATGCTGGTTTGGATTGACTGAAACTATCTGAGGCTTTAGGTTAAAATTCTAGCAATATTTTCAGTCAAGAACATGAAGGAAACATTTGAAAACCCAGAATATTTCATGTCAACTTTTTTCTGCAGAGACTCCTTTAATTTTTAATTTTTTGGTATTTTTTCTCTTTTTTTCCTTCAGAACGCTGTGTGTCTAAATCTGGCTCAATTTAGTGAAGGGAAGAGAAAATGGCACCCAAGCCCAGTGTCTGGAGCATCTCCTCTTCGTCTCTCTCTTCTCAGGCAGAATGGGATGGCAGCACCCACTGTTTGCCCTCTCCTACCAGTGGCACTGCAGTTACCTACAATGATCAGTGCAGAGACAACACTGTGGCTGCCAGTGCTCCTTCAGATCTATTTCACCATGAAATGGAGGCTCAAAGTCAAGCTAAAACAGAAGCCAGTACCTCTTAAAATCTCCTCACTGGGGACCTTTGTAAAGACAAATTAGGGATTCGGTGATAGGGCTCCATCCCCCTGTTCCCAGTGTCAGGCTAGGTACCCTTGAGAAAGCTAAGTACTCCGCTGGAATCTAAATTTTGGGACCACTGTATGGTTTATTTCATTTTATGTTATACGGGGATGCCAGCTGCAGACAAATTGGAGAAAACTTTGCTTTGACTAATGAACCTTATCATGCATATTGAGTCTGCAAGAAGAAGGAAGGAAGATGTATCACTGGGGGATGGGACTCAGCTTCAAAGAGGTGAATATCAAGTGCAAAAGCAGTGGATCATTAAATGAGGTGATACAACAGAACTGTTCATATTAGTGTCCACATCTGTTTTCTTTCTCCTGGTATAATCAGTGTTCATTCACTTATTGGTGCCTGATTCAGCTGCATTAAAACTTCTGATCAAAAGGCAAAGAAGGACATATTTTCCCAGGTTTGAGGGTTTTTTTCTCTGATGGAAATAGGTATTTGGCCACAGACATTGTAAAGAGATTGCATCCTTGCCTCTATGGGCTTTAAAGAAAGAATGCTGACTGAGGATTTACTCCTTGGTTAATCAAAACAAGTGTAAATTCTTGAGCCTAGGAGCAGTGTTTCCTAAGTACATTCCCATTAAGATATAGTGTGACTTCCCACCACCTTGGCTTTTGAGAAGCTACTGACATGTATTTCCAGGACCTAGTCAGGTTTTGGGGCTGTTTCCTGATAGTTTGGTGGTAAGCAGTTAGAACAAGAACAAGAGCTGAATGAAGTTTTTCGGGTGAGATAACTCAACATTTCCGTGGCACTGACTTGGGTCAATTCATGCTTTCCATGGGTTCAGTCAGGTTCAGTCAGCACAGGCTTTGTCCTCCACCAAACTCCTGAACTAAGGTTTCAGAGGCCTTTGAGTGTCTGCAGAGTTAGTGCAGTTTTGTATGGACAAAAAATATATATAAACAAAGAATGGATTTATTTATTGTAGCTAGCTGAAACCAAAGTCAAAGAGACAGCCTCTCATCCATCTCAGCCAACTGCAAAATGGGAGATTATTGAAATTCAGCACATCAGCAAAGCTTTACAGTAAAGACATACATAAATGGTTGGGGGCCAGCTCTAATGACTTCCAAGGTCATCAAAAATTATTTGACTTCGATTTTGGTTCACATGGTCAGATCCCAGAGACCAATAGTTTAATGGTTCTGGGAATATGCAGGTGCTCTTCTAGGGAGCTAACTTGTATTTAATTTGGTTTGAAGTGTTGCCTCTGGTCAAGGGAGTGACTATGGCTTCCTGTGTTGAAAAGCTTTTCACATCCCTTCCCTGTGTAACAAGAGCTGTTCAATAAAATTGTGCTCTTCCTGCTATTACCTCTTAGAGCTGTGTTACAGCACATCCAAGATAGCTGGCTGTGTTGAGCCCCAAAATTAAAACCAAACAAACAAATTATGTAAAGCCTTACGAAGCTTGTAGTCCTTTTGCATAGCTGTGCTCTCTGCAGCCCAGACCTCTGCCTCCTCAGTATGAGCATGTTTGGTTAAAATAGTGGGGTCCAAATGATAGATGGAATGGCTGCATCATATCTTGGGAAAACATTAAAAGAGTGTTTTGTTTCTGTGAGCACATTTGGGGTTTGATGTAATAGAGCTTGCAAGAGTTGATATAGAGGAAATTATTGCTTCTCAATAAAATTCTCCATTTTTATTGGCTCACATACAGAGAATGGCAGCCAGCTGATAAAATACTTGGTGGAATTTTCTTTCCATCTAGCCATGTGCTGCTCTACAGCTATAAAGAGTGTCCTTTTATAAAATTAGGCAAAATTATGATCGTTTGAAAGCATTTTGTATTTATCATACTACTCTTTAAGTGGAAGTCTGCGTATTTTGTGCTTTAACTAATTTTTTGTCTTTTAAACCTGCTGGCTGTGACAGTAAAGTTAAAAAATAACCATAAAAATAATAATATAAATGTCTTATCTCTGTCAGATACTGGCAAAGTAAGATGTGTATTCTGCAAAAGCATTTTTAGCTTTTCACATGCTATTTGGGTTCCTTATGGAATGTCTAGTTACGGGGATATATGTATACATACATATATACATCATACTGCTTTGTGTAAGACAGAGTCTGTAAACAACATTTGCAAAATATTTCTTCATTGGTGCCATGAAAATCTAGAAAACAGATCAGCTCTACTATCTTCCTCAAGATAAACACAGACTTCCTCAGAAATTCAAGCTCTGCGGCATTACTTGCATTTACTAATAACAATTCCTTAACTTTCCAGAATGGAAATTCTTCCACTTCCTACTCATTTAGTTACTGGAAAGTATGAAACATTTTATCACATTAAACTGTAGGTGGTTTTGTTCTTGTTCCCAAGGGAGAATTTGATTCCTAAGTGTTAGGGCCAGAAGAGGACCTAGCTGGTGGAGTTTTAGGTTCCTGCTCTCTGGAACAATTGCCATGTTCTCCATCTTCCCAGGCTGTGCACAGAGAAATCTGGGTTGCCCTAGAAGAGAAGCCCCTACAGTCAGAATTACACAAAACTACCCAGATACAGAGCACCAGGGTTCTTAAACACTGTCCCTCCTGCAGTGCTACAGGAGAGGCTCCCCTCTGCATGGCATCCACAGGTACTTCAAGGGACATCTCCAACAATAACGGTAAAGAGTCTCTTTTCTACCAAGGACACCAAAGAGCACTCTCCTGGTGGGTGATTGTGAAGGCACCAGAAAGCACCATCTGGCAGTTTGTAGTGCTGCTTGTAAGAAATTGAAGCCTGGCAAGTGGGTAGGTTGCATTTTTGTAGGCCTCCTGCAGCATCTTCTCTGGGCACTAATTTCTCTGGATGCTAGTTTCTCTGTCTGGCTAACAAGAGAGCTGGACCCTCCTGCAGTCCTAGCAGATATAGCTGCCAGGGAATTGTAAACATTTTTTAAAAAGCAGGAAGACAGTTGAGCTTGGTGTTACAGGGCTCAGCTAAGCAAAGATTGTAG
>WAAG01057936.1:0-10771 GCA_013390105.1 Tichodroma muraria | reverse complement strand
CCCTACCCAGCAAAGCACCTATCAGCCAAACTTGAAGCAAAAATGAGGCCATATGATATGTTTGTTCAGACAAAACTAGCCCAGGCAGCTACAAACTGGTGGTGAAGAAGCTGCAGAACAAGAAATATTTGTATAAATTATTCATTGTGGATCATTTCAAATAATGAGCAAATCTGAGAAAATAATGACCCATTCACACACAGTCCGCATGGAGAAAAAAGCAGCTAAAATTGATAAAATTCTTTGTTACAAATTATTTCCTCTGCACTGGGTGTTGGCATAACAGACTCTGAAGCCTGACAGTGCTGAAATAATTAAAATATTAAAATGGCTCCATTTTAAACTTTGATCACATATCTAGATCACGTTGCAGAAATGTCATGTTTACTCATGACTCATAATGAAGAAATGTAGAAATGTCATTATTAGAAATCCTGTTTTTACTGCATCACGTATCAAAATTTGCAGGCAAACCATTACATTTCCTTCTTCATTTTGCAAGCATTTGTTTCCCAGAGGAGCTGAGGCCCACATTTTCAAAACCAGAGGACCTCCTTATACAGGAAATCTGAGCTACCAGATGGCTTTCACTTTCCTGCCACCCACCACCCAATATTTGGGATTGCTCCAAAGTCCCTGCCAGATTCCTACTTCTCCCCTCTTGCTCTAGAAGCCTGGCTCCCAATTTTATTGCACCCAGAAACTATTTATGATCAGTTTTGTAGCATAGATTGAGAAAGAAGTGATGAAAAACTTACCACATTGCACTAGTCTTCTGTCGGTAATGAGAAAAATTTCCTTCTTCAGCCCAGTTTGACTGCCTTGAGGAATAGGGTAAGTGTAGCCAGTTCAACACAAGTGGGACTGAGGACCTGCAGCAATTCCTGCATTGATAGTGGTGACATCACTTTCCGTTTGGAGCACTATGACTGAGATCAGCATAGTGAGGAGGTCAGGATGAAATGGGCCATGACCATTTGTCTCGAGCCCCAAAAGAGCAGCCCCCAAGGAAGAGAAATTATCTACTCTGCTCAAAGTCCTACTGGTCCTCAGGGTGTCTTTTGATATTCAGCAAGTCTAGTGAAGTTGAAAGAGCAAAGGTATTGTTCAGAATCAGAAAGACCTAAATGAAACCACGATAACAGGAACAAAGAGGAGAAAAAAATAAATAAATAAAATTAGGCATGCTCAGGAGAAAGGAAGCAGCAGGTGTTTGCATACCAGCACATCTGTTCAGAAATTGCTCCTTTAAATCGAGATTATGTATAAATTTTGAAGCCTGAACTCTCTGAGTAATTAAAGATTTCTACTGCATTTCTTTCAGAAAAAAGCTAAAATAGAAAAAGGAAGAAAATATTTAGTTTTAAAGGAAGGTTAATACGAAATTCTTCCTTGTGTTTTCCATTTCACATCTGGATTTCTGAACAAAGTACTTCATAGTTTGGGACCATTCAGAGTGGGAAGCTGAAAAGCTGGAATATGGAAAAGCATAGTCCTGTAAGCACTGAGGAGAGTTGATGGAAATACCACAAGCTCAGTCACTCTAATCTCATGGTTTTTGGTTTTGGATTCTTTTAATGAAGTTTACCAAGGGGCGACCCAATGAAGAAGCACCTTGTATTTCCACTGGGTTCTTGAAGTAGACTTAGATTTGTTATTACTGTTATTTACAGGAACCCTGGCTAGCACACCACAGGACAGTGAAAACTTCCCTTTTCTATTACATCTGGCAAAAGGAAGTTCTTTCTCATGATAATAATTCACATTAGTGCCCTGGCTGAAAAGTGAAAGTTTTTGGCCTTTTATAATCTGGCAAAACATCAACTTTTGCTGCTTTTGGTTCCTGCAAGAAATTATCCTCACATTTCCACTCAATGATAATTTGTGCCTTCTTACCAGAAAACTAGATCTGCATCACTTGTACAAAGGTCAATGTACTCCAGCTCTAAAACATCTCTAGGAATACAAGTCTGGCAGGGAAGAAGGTACTATACTGGATCCCATTCCATTCCATTTCATCACCTCAGTTTATTCAACAACTGAAGCCATGCAAACAGTAAAACTATTTTAGTTTTCATCGGCTCACTTTTCTTTATTGTTCTTTTCCTTGGTCTAAGCCATCACTCGTAGGACCTGTGCAGCATGCCAACACATCCGATGCTCTGCTGGTGTACTTGATGCAGTATATAATGCTCTGCAGAGAAAAGCTCTGTAGTAATCCTCCCTACTTGCTGCATAGCATGAAGGCTGCCCATATGTCCACTCTTCTAGAGATGCAGGAAAAGGAGGAATGCTGAATATGGTTTTCAGATGAAATACTCTAAAATGTTTTCAACAGCTCCTGATTCTGTTAAAGCAACATATTTACTATTAGGCTTTCATTACCATTAGAGAAGCTTTTTGAAGTAGCTGTTTTCATGAACACATTGATTCTCTGCTACTACTGACCCTGCCTGGTAACACTTTCGTTTAAATGTCCATTACTATTTACATTAACTAATGGCTAATTACAATGGAATTCCTGGGGAAGTGCATAAGACAAGCCATAAGAACACCAAATGAGTGCATTAATGATGGTGCTATCACAGTGAATACCAAATGATTTCATAATGACTGGGGAGGTAATATATAATGGAAAGAATTTCTCCCTATTTGATATACTCACCACAGAACTAGGACTCATTCTTGGACGTCATTCAGAAACTGCAACATAGCCTGGAGCCTTTTTCAGTCCTGCAAGGAGCTTGCACTGAAGCTCAGTCCACACCCTTGCAGAGCAAGACATGTGTTGGAATTTATTTTTTTATTGCTCATTGTTATGAGTTGCTGCTATGGCCTAAAGGGCAATAGCTCATACTCATTGCTGGAGAGAATCTGAGTTTCAGAACGTCACTTGGCCACAGCATTTGAGTCAGTATTCAACCTAGAGTACAAGAGGAAATACTTTTACCGGAAGGGACTAAAAAAATGTGTTTCTAGGCTCAGGTCTCTTATTAATGCTAGTTAGCACAACCTTCCTACTCTAGTCTGGGGTGATTTTTCCTAGGACATTCATCACCATAGCATCTGAGGACCAGGGTGACATACTCATGCATAATATCTGTCATGTGTTTCTTCTCTTCTTTGGGGGACTTTGCCCTTGCCAACTCACCATAAAATGAGCACCAGTGCTGGGAAGCAGGACAGATCTTCAGGGAGGTGTGTGCCTCTGTTAATAAACAATGGGGATATATAGGATTTGTTGACATTTGATGTTGTAGAACATGTCCATATGGTACTAAAGCCAAGATTTTTGTTTTATATTATGAAGAAGGTTTGTTCAGTTCTGGGGAAAAAAGTTTCCATTCAACCTGATAGAAATAGAAGTTAAGGCTTCTTCTGTCTAACTATCCAAGTAAAACACCAGCTTCTATTCCAGTATACTTGGAAGAATAAAGACAGCAGGTGAGAGGCCCAATCTACAGACCTCTGCAGTCGTTTAAAGTCTGTTCTTTGGATGAAACTCTATGTGAAGGACAAAGTGCTGCACAGCATAACCAAGAATTCATTGTTTTAGGAGAAAGGCCAAACACTAGTAGGCACTGATAAGTGAAATGGCCCGCAGCAGAGTGGTGAGTGTTCCTGGCACAGAATATTTTGGCGGAAAAGACTATACATTTGCCAGTTTTGCATTCGAAGACTGGATTGACAAAATAATCTGATGGGTCTCTTCCCTCTTTAATTTCTGTGATTTAAGAGGAGGAGTCTGTGTTTAGTAACCAGTGGGCTCCAGCTCCACAGGAATAAAAGCATTAAATGCAATGTTTCTGATAACTACAAATTACCCCATGACTACTGTAGCGCCTGGGACTTTCTGGCGACCCACCGCGAGAGCTAATGAAGATGCCCTTTTATAAAGCGCAGGATTCCTGGCAGTTATTTTTAATGGGTCATGCTGTGTTAGAAAATCATGCCTGCAAGATTCCCCGGAGTGGCAGTTGGGATGATATTACTTTCAATGAATCACAGCAGCCACCATAAGGGCAGGGCAGTATCTATGGCAGCAGCACCGAGCAATGGCGCAGCATCAAATGAACGGCTCAGCTGGTGACATCTGGCCCCTCTGATCATAACAAATCTGTGGTGTGCAGTACTCCAAAGAGTCCATCCTTCAAGATGATATGTTAAAATTAGGTGTCTTTTTCTCTTCGTCTTGGGTGACTATTCAGGCAGGCATGAGAAATCCTATTAAAAAATGTGGGAAGTAGTGGATGAAAATTGGGCTCCTAGGTTCACCTTTCCACAATAAACAATAAGTTTACACTTTATAACTGAATTTGGTTATGGAAGAAAGGTCTTAGCTTTGAGAGGTGCTCAGAGTAGGCAAAAAGATTCTGCTGTGGGCATGAAGGCCTTTGGGAAGTGTAGGCAGGCACCAAACAGAGTTTTCATGACTTTTGGCTTTCTCTCTCAAGACTGGGTGGGATCCTGGAAAGAAAAATAATTTAATGTTGGGCATTGCTTTCCAAACATGAAATATTATTACTAATTTCCTGTCTCACTGTCCACTTCATTGTATCAGGGGATGTTTTTCACATGCTTGCACAGTGCCTTCCATGAGAGAGAATTTTCTTAGTGATACTTGGACATTGTGAAGGCAAGAGGTGGAACAGTCTGTGACAAATAATGAGAGTGAAATGCCAACCTTTGAAAGGGCTTTGCTTTCCCTACACCAAGCGCTTTAAAAAGCCATCTGCTTGCTTGAAATGGCTGCAACACATGGTGCTCTTCCCCAATCCAATATGTGCTGCAAATTGTAGGCACATGGATCCAGTCAAGGACACAGTGTCTGCCTTAACTTTGGATCTCCTTGCTGTTGTCAGTAGGAATCTCAAACTTAGCTCTTGCGTGTGTTAATTATTTCCTTCTCATGACCAGCTGGCAGAGTGCTTCAGCACCTTAAGTTGCTCAATTTGATCTTTGTGCTCAGGAACAAGGTAATTAAGCAAGCTACAATTTACGGAAATGTATTTGCCTTGACTTGTTGCAGGTCTTCAGACAGCGCTCCATCCTAAATCATTTGATAACGTAAGATGCTCTTTGCAGTTCCCCCACTTGACTGAGGGTTAGTTCAACAGGTCACAGAATCAGTAATTGATTCTCAGCGTGTCTCTGTTGGTTTTATTACAATAATGAGGACCATTTTTTTCATCTCTGCTAATACGTTACCAAAACCATCAGCTTCTCAGTTTGGTGTCAGGATGACTTTGACAGGTTGTTAGCAACTATGTGATGTACAGAACATCACAGAGATGTCTCAAACTGTGTTGCTGTGTACCTTAGAGAGCCTTAGGTGGTCACAAAACAAGTGAAATCATTTTGGAGAAAAAGTTATAGCAACAATTGAAAATATTCCTACAGTTTTGATATCCTAATGAAGAAATTCTTTATGCCAGTTTGTATTCTCGATCACTGAAGAATACTCTATTTCACAAGAATCGGTGACATTGCAAAGCAGCTATACTGAATTTAGCAGAGATTAAAAACTTGAGGAAAACAACTAAACAACTTTCTTCGTCTCCTAAGGTTCTTCTTTCTTTTTCTTTTTTTATTGGTAGGACATACTAGTTAAGGCATATGGATCTTAAAAGACTTGTGGGCTTTTCAGAATGAAAACAGCAAACAAATAAAGAGATGAAAGTTAGAAAGGAAGCTCTACATGATTGCCACTAATCTTTAATTCACCTATTTGTCTGCAACATCCCCAAACTTAGAGATCAAAACAAAATGAAAACAAGGGCATAAAAATCTACCCCCCAGTCCAGATAAAACTGCCTTATAAACACTCAATCTGAGTTTATGTGACCTACAAATTTTGTTTTGCGTTCTTACGTTATGTTGATGCATTTGAGCTGCTTCAAGATGAAGTTAGCATCATGTGGAAAATACAAGGAAAAGAAGTTAAAACAACTCCTGGAGTAACATTGCTGAGAGGTCTGTTTGCAAAACCAAGAAAAAGCAAGGCACTGTCACTTGAAAACAATGAAGCACAAGACTTACGTCTTTATACACTAAAACAGTTTTTTATGTACATGTTGCTAACAAAATGGATTCAACAACGTAGTACTTTTATGGTCCATTTTATGACTAGGTAATTATATATTTTACCTAGTCTAAATTAATTGCCATTTTACTGTTCTTTGGTTTAAAGGAAAATGTTATCTACTAGTATGCTGAGGAAGATTCTCAACACAATCTCAAACCTTTTATCAGCAAGGGGAATGATGATGTGTAAAAAAAACTCACCCTTCCTGCAGGAAAATTTTAGCTACTTTCTGGGGACATTTCTCTCACAAAGCCACTCTGGGCTTTTCTGCCATGCGCTATCCTTTGGAGCACAAGTCATTATCTTGGTTGTGCTCCCCACATCCTGCTCAGAGGCAAAGAATGAGGTTGTTGTGTGAGGCTGTTGGGGTCTCACAAAGGCAGCAGTAGACAGAGTCAGATACTTGCAGACAGACAGAGCCTTGGGTGTGGTTGTGGTCCTAAATTCAGCAGCATACACACATTGACTGTTAGACTCAACGAGAACTCCGTGACATATAATTAAGCATGTATTTATCTGTTGAACTTTCAAGCTGGTTCAAGTCCCAAAGCCATGAAGGAGGAAAATATTTTCCTGAAAAGTATTACTGAATGTTTAGCCTCTACATAAACTCTGCCGCGTGTGACCTGACGGAAGCATCAGTATTCTTTCTATCTATCTATCTATCTATCTATCTATCTATCTATCTATCTATCTATCTATCCTTCTATTTATCTGTCTGTTTGTCTGTCTATCTGTCTGTCTGTCTATAAGGAAACTGACATTTAGTCTTTTTTTTCCCAGAAGGCTGGTTAGGTAAAAGCACACAACTTTACAATCAGTCTAACATTATAAGAAATAAACTGTATGAGAGGGAAATGAAAAAAGCAGCGGATTATCTCTTGTCAGTGGAGATTCAAATAGAAGGAAAGAGAGAATCACATTGAGTATTTCAGGATCAGAGATACATAAACAGGAAAAAAAAATTATTATGTCTTCTGAACCGTTTTCCTGCCACTGAGGGACTGTTCCCCCCAAATGACTCTTTTACATTGTTTTGCTACCTACATATACCACGTGGACGGCTTTTACTGCTTTTCTTGAGAGAGTAAGTTGCAACAGAGCTCTCTTTTTTCCCACACGAGTGTAAACATCATTAGCTTTCTAAACATTATGGAAGTATTGAAAGCTCGTGAGAAATTCTGAAGATTACAGAGGAGAAAGAAAGCCCACCTGTGGCGTCAGGAAGGAGCCACACGCGCTCCACACCCACGGTCTCCGGAGCAACTTGGCTGCTGGCAATGCAGCACCACACTGTCATTGCACTTGTAACTACAACCCCATTTCACAATGCTTTGCTCCCTGCAATTCTGTCTTACATGAAAAGACTCAGGAAGAGACACAGAGCTTTCAAAATACTTCCCAATTTACTTTAAATAATTTAGTCTAAATCTGGTATGTTTTTAAAGCTTTTCTCCTGGTCCCTTAAATATGAAGGTAGGCTTTGGTAGGGAATTTAATAATTCTCTTACTGTTTTATCCACCTCCCTGTTACTCTGTTGATCACAGTAGCATCCAATTTCTATGAGCTTTTTCCTCATTAAAGAGAAAAAAATAATGCTATGACTACTTTTGTCATTATGCATACAGGACTGGAAGTACAATATTTAAATGATCCATGATACTTTTGATTTGCAGCTGCATGCAGAGGGGAAAAAAGGAGACTATTTAAAGCTACTGAAGCAGTCACTCTTGGTGTCTCAGCTCACCATTATTCTCTCTCCCTCAGCAAAGCCTAGTCAGCCCCATCCCAAGAAAAGCAGTGCCAGCTTTGGGGAGAGCTATTCTCTGTTAAGTCTTCAGATCTTAAAGGGTGGTGGAAAACTTCACATTTTCCCAGCAGGAGAGCAGGGACTCAGTGTAGGTGTAAATCTCTGGCAGATGATTGTTGGAGCCCACAAGCTGTACCTTGTAAATAATTCACTTAGGCACAGAAGAATCTGCATATGAGGATGAAATGTCATTTATAACTCATAGGATATTTGCTTCACTGAGAACAAGTTTCCAGCCCCTTCAATTCATTAAGTAGCACTAAGGAAGAAGGAATAAAGGTGATGTAAAATAAATTCTGCTTTTGGCATGTAACTAACAGAGAACAGTTAACAATAACCAAGATAAAAATGAAATTCTCTGTGGGAGAAGGAAGGGGGTACAGTGTTTCTCAAATCAGTCAGCTCAGTATAAATTTTACAGCTCCCTTATTATTAACTCTGTCAGAACCTCATCCTTCACATTATTGGTAAGGTTGGACTTATAAGGAGGCCTTTAGCTTGAGGTAAGATTCTGGAAGGTGTTGGAAGTGTTTCCCTTCACGCATTTTTGTGACTTGGAGTGGTTTGCATAGAGAAAATACAGTGTAGTAAAACAGACTACCCTTCAGTGAAATTCTATTCTATCATAACTGATACAATTTCCTATATTAGTACATTATTAACATCCTAAGCCTCTGTTTTTCAGATGCTTATAATTTTGCAAGACTTAAGTAATTTACTTGAATTGTTTCACATGACCCAATGTTGAATGCTGTTGCAAAACTGTTCCCCAAAATTCTCAGGAGAAGAAGTAGGTTTATGGAATCATTCAGAATGAGGGAAAAGGTATGTGCTGCCTGTGTTACAAAGTCTGAGGAATCTCAAAGAGAAGATATGGAAAATGGTTCAAAGGTATGCAGGAAAGGAAACTGAGACAGAATTGAAGCGGGCTGCAGACTTGGTATTAATCATGACCTGATATCTAAATTAGGAATGTTTATTATCAGAATGTTTGTTCCAAGTGGAATAGTGTCTTCAAAATGCAGACTATTCTCCTCTCTTACCTGTGAATGTTACACTATCTGAATTCTGCTTGTACAGTGATTGTGGTGGGTTTTAATCCCTGCTTTTCCACTCATTACCCTTTGTCCTCATGCCACTTTCATTGAAAACTGAGGCAAAGGTATTAATTTAGTTTTGGGCCATTTATAGGTCTCTGCTATATTCTCACTATACAGCCTCTCCATTTCTTTATTCAGTGTTCTCTTTTTATTTAGACAGCTGAGGAAGTGGCTGCTATTTGTTTTAATCACCTTTGAAAGGTTTAACTCAGCTTAATTTTCCAGAAAACTTCCCTTTCCGGGAGATTCTCCCTTCATGTCTGTATTTCCTGGCTGAGAAAATAGACCTCTTTACAGTTCAGACCCTTTCCTTCTTTGAGTACAGGCTTCATTCTAACATTCATTCTAATGTAATTTGAGGTAGTTACACAGTTAAGTCTGGAGTATTTCCTTGCAATCTCTTTCTTTCACTTTGCAGTCTGTGTGATCTGCTGTTCAGGTGACTTCTTTAAGTAGCTTCATTAATCCCTGAGCACTTGTGTTTTCTTACTGAAGGTATCTGGCAGATAACTCACTTTGAGTGTCTTTCCTAATGAAAGCATCCTTGATCTGACGATGTTCTTGGTGCTGAAGATAGGCAGTAGGTTCTTCACTTTCATTTCCAGTTCCAAACCTACCTTACACTCCCTGGTGTGCAGTTTACCAGTTGTAGATCATCTCTGAACAGAGGCTACCTGATTATCTGCAGTCAGACAGACCTGCTTCTTTGTGTGATTCTCAGCTCTCTCCTTTCTTCCTGAATGAAATTCTTCTTTCTGAACTTCTCACCCACTACTGCATGTCATTCTCCTTCCTTTTCCTGCTCTGGTTCTATTCTTATTTTTGGTACATAACTTTCTGCTTTGTCCCTCGAAAACCCATTTATTTTTTTCTGTTTGGAACTTGTCTCTTTTGAATTTTCTCAGGCAAAACCTCTTTCATCAGCAGCTCCTTGTTGTGCCCAATCTACACGAACATGTCCACATACAATGTGCTGTTTGTGCACCTGGCTGTTTTTGCTCTCTCCCTATATTGCCCAAGTCATTGTTAGAGGTGAGCTTCAACTTTTAGAGAGAGTACCCAACCTGCTTCAACAATCACCTCCCATGAAAAATCCCTTATTTTCTGGTCCCTAGTTCCCCACCTCCTCAGCTAAATGGCAGGTTCATTGAAAGCTTTCAGGTAGTCCAGACTGATTGCTTCTCGTATGTCATAGGGAAAGAGGTGTCAGACAATGGACAAAATATTAACTCCTAAAGCTTGCTCCAGTTACGAGTTAGAGTAAATGTTCATAGCTTGGGCAAGATAAGATCCAGATCTTATTGATGTCACCAGTGAAAAGGAAAAGAAAATGGAAGAAGGCAGGATCACATTCACATCCACACTCTTTCTAGTCCTTTTATGATTAAAGGCCCAAACAGGGAGTCGACACCTACTGTTTTGTACTGAAAGATTAGGCATGTTGGACCCTGATTTAGGAGGCTGAAAATATAAGACAGGTAAGTAAATAAGTAAATGGGGCAAGGTGGGGAGGAAGGAATAAGAATTTTCATGAGACGGCAACCCCACTTGCATCAAGGCCACAGGTCTGAGAGACACAGAGTCACGGAGTCACAGAAATAACAGAACAATAATTTAGGTTGGAAAAGACCTTTGAGATCATTCAGTCCAACCTACAACAGTAGCAGCTTGTAAGTATAGTAACAAATGGAGGGGCAAATGAAGGGGGAAAAAAAATAAACTACAAAAAACTCCAACCACAAACCCACAGATCTTTACCAGCAACAGAGAAAAAG